>CAIGRQ010113538.1:0-13157 GCA_903798375.1 Fraxinus sp. D2006-0159 | reverse complement strand
TTTTTTGCTGCCAAATGGGAAAATCTCATTTTTCCATTAAAAACTCTAAGTTCAAAGGTAGTGGTTATCATTTGAAATTTTTAATCAACACAAGAAATGATTTGAGGTCTCAGTTTAATAGAAAAATAGATATTTCAAAACCAATAATATGTCACATAAACCTTAGTGCCACACATAAAAACAGGGATGAAATATCAATTCAAATCAACAGGCCAATAACACAGTGAAAATAATGTGAAATGCAACAGTGATTATAAACACAATAATACCCTCAGTGAAAACACAAAGTCAGCAGAGAGATTAAACCAACTAATAGTTATAATAAATCACCACATACGCTACAATATATTAAACAGATTAATATGGGGAATTCCTCCAATTTCTGCGTGTTAGAATTCACTAGAATTCCATGAGGTTAACAACCCCAAGTTAAGGCACAATTCTTAACCACCAAGAATAAGAGGAATAATAGAGGGAAACATGAAGAATTCAATAATATTCAAGATCAAATTAATAGAAAGTAAAGGGTTATGAATTCTTCACCCAACAGGTTCAAAAGAACTAGTGCTAAATTCCAGAGTCTCTGTAGGACAACTAGTTTGAAGCCGAAATCTCCAAGCCCATTCACCAAGAACCAATTTCCCGATTGTGAAATTGATTTCCACACCCAGCCCCACCAATCGAAGAACTAGATAGCCACCAAAAAGGCTCTGATACCACTTGTAGAGCCAAACACAAACGGAAGCAGAAAACGTACAGTCACGAAGACAATATCAAACACCAACAACAAGGGATTTGATTATTATTTAGGGCTCAAAACACAAATATCATTGTACTCTTTTGTACAAAGAAACAGTCACAAAAAGACCACAAACCCTAAAGAACATGAACTATACGGCTACTCAATGGTTCAAGATTACACATCCAATCTAACACTCTAAAAACCTCAATTGAAGAATCAACAAAACCCAATCACAAGGATTTATGATTAAAACCAGTAGTTTTAATCCTTACACAAAGTATCGAAAGAGAGAATGAAGGGAAGAAAGTACGAAGGAAAATCCAAAAGCTTCTCACGCACAAAGCATAAAAAGAATGAAGAAAATTCACAAATAAAATGACCATTCAGCTCCTTTTATAAACATTCTCATCACCGTAGATTAGGCTAGAAATCAAGGGAGCAGAGCAGCACACGTGTCACTCTATTGGACTGGGTTTTTGGGCCGGCTTCTAATGTTTTATTGAGCAATGTTTGAGTAGTATAAAAAATCATTCTAGAAATGGGGCCAAGCCCACATTTAATCACTGTCCAAATGATTGAATGCAATTGACGAGAATGGCATCACAACCCATCAAAAACTATCAAACTATTAAATCAAGTCGAAGTCATCTTCTTGTCCAAAAATCACTTCACTATTATCAACCATGTCTATATGAGGAGCACGCTTATATTTAATAATCTATTAATGGTTTCCTTCATTGGTGAGAATTGTTCTACTATAATAAAATATTGACGATCGACTTTCTTCTTTTTACCAAAACTTCATGTTGGTATCTAAACTTCATTTGTTTTAAATTGATCACTAAAATTAAACTTCATACACAATTTAATTACTTCGAACATAAAATAACTAGAAAAGATGATGTGACAACTTGAAACGGTGTTATATTAAATGAACATCGAACAAAATGATCGGTAAAAGTTCATTGATCACTAATCATAGCGGCAAAGAAGTACACACATCGGAGAAAGTCTGCTTTTCAAGCCGAAACCTTTCCACTCTAGGTTTTATTACTTTTCAAGTCAGGGCAGCCTGCTGGTGCTTTGCCTCCGTTTAGATTCTCGAGAAGAAAGGAGCCATGGTGCCCCTCCAACCGCTCGGATCCCAATTTTAATCTCTTAACCAATGTTGTAGAGTTTTACTTATAAACATGCCATATTGTTTTGTGGAAATAAGTTCAAAAGAAACGTAATATATTTAAGGGTAAGTGTAAATGTAAAATGACTTTTTGCACGATGGATTGCAATGGTTGTACAACGCCCTGGGTAGCACAAGGCCCATGTGGCCCTGTACAAGTAGCATGATTCTTGCATGATATACTTCCATGAGTCTCAAGTTCTGCTCGAGAGACCATTTTCTATATATCATCATTTTTACGGTGAAGAACTAATGAGCAAATCATCCTATTAATGCAGATAATTGTTCATAGAAGTTTTATCTCCATATAATTTCCTCTAATCAAATGTAGATTTATTCATAAAATCCAAGAATAGCTTTAACAAACTTAACTATTATTCATTTTCCCTTATTCAAATTCACACAACAGACAATTATTTGAAGTTTGCCAATACAAAGTATTCTTCTGTTACACCTGCTTCAGAAAATGGCTTCAAAAGCTGATATGGAACTACTCCAGCTCCAAATCTATTCTTCAGATCCCCATTAATATTCCTAGCATCAATAATTCCTTCAATTTCCTTCAATCTCCCAGTGAACTGTTCGAATATAGCATTTATATACTTATCATCTTTCCAGTACGGTTGGATCTTCTCCCCAAGATACTCCTCGTCGGGCGAATGAGTTGATAAAACGTCTAAAATGGCCATAACAATGGTTGCTTGAACTTGTGAAGGGAAACATTTAAGGATAAACTCCTCGGGTTTCTTCAGAAATTCCTCCTTTTCTGCGTCGTTTGGATCTTCCGTAGGCATATTCGTTCTAGTAATGGTAGGCCGGTTTGGAAAATATCCTGCAAAATCGTATTGACCAAAGTTTACAGCAGCATGGTGTCCTGAAGATACCCAAATAATGGTTGTGATGATTTCAATTAGATCGTCCGGAGTTTCTAACACCGGCCACCAGGACTCGTCCTTCTTGTCTGCATGGCCTTCTGTTCGAATTTCTGTCCACCATGCTTGGAGTTCATCGTCAGATTGTACAATGTTTGCTTCGGGATAGTAGTAAGTGACATAGTCTGTAACCCATTTCTTAATGGCATCCCAAATAAGTAAACCATCGTTGGCATAAGGATAATCTTCGATTGTTAGTTTCAGGCCATGTGGAGCCTTTGGATCCTCCACCGCTATTCCCCTAGACATTACAGTCGTAAAAATATTCAGTTCTACTTACTATCATATATTGAAAATAAGCATTTTTTTTCTATAAGCTATGAGGTGGTTCAACATCGTACCTGCTAATTAGATCAGCTGGCAGTGCTTGAAGATCAAATTGCCATAGCTGGTCATATACAGCAGAGCAGATCTCCATGGAGTATTTCCGCGGGGTGAATGACTTCTCGATGATTCCATCTGCATTAACAAGGGCCAACCGAGCTAAAGCGTTGATCTCCATAGTGTATCGCAAGTGAGGATGTAATAGTTTGTAAATCGGATGCATCGCACTTAGTTGTCGATTTGTTGCAATTATGTAAGGCTCTGTACAACAATGAGTTCTTAGCCTGCACATTTCCAAAAGTAATCTTTTCATAGTATGCCTCTATTTCAACTTAACGAAATTGATGCATCAAGCCCAGATGCCCATATAAAATTATGCAGAAGTTACTTCCAAAAGACATCACAAAATGTCTCATGTCTATTATATAAACTAGCAGAAATTAAGATGCTAACATAAATGTATATATAATGTGATAGATAAAATAAGAACCGTATTATATCATGGCCAACCTAGTGATTGACCCCGTCAAAGTACAGAGTCATCAAGTTACTAGTTCAAAGGTCACCCGATCAAATCATGTCACCTGGACCGGATTGTGTGATTGCATAGCATGTTCAACTTTAATTTATTTCCGACTTCTCAGTACTTGCCCCTTTTTCTTTTCCTCATCACAAAAGTTGATGAGTCTGATCATAAAAATTTGATTCACAATTATTAAATTTCAATGGACGAGTGTTGATTCAGTAAGTTATCGATTCACCATTTTCAATGGATGAGTGTTGTTCATATTTCAGATTTATTAAAAAATATTATAAGTTAAGCTCCCTAAATAATGTTCCTGTTTTTTTTTTCTTTTTTAAAAATAAAATAGAAGTTTTACACACATAATGAATTTGCTCTTTTGGGTTTTCATGTAAAATATATTCATAGAAGAAAATATTTGATTAAAAAATGATTTTTGTTACTTGAAAATAGGGTAAATACAGTTCAGTTTGAAATGTTTTTGTTTTATTTTCATATCAAACTATTTAAACTCCAAACCAAACCACTCATTCTACGTTTTAAATCAAACCATTTTTTTGGTTCGATTTGATTTCAAACTATAGTGTATCCAGCAACATGAAAGTAACATTTTCCAACAAATTAACACACAAATATTGGTCCGACGACAGTATATAGATAGTTTTAGGTTTCGCGTGAATCTTGAAATGAAAGAAATCAGAACTTACCAGTGACTGACTAACTGATGAATACCGGAGTCGTGAGCAAGGACATGGGCTTTAGCCAACCTCCACAGCCAGACACCAGTGGCATCCCAACACGGTTGGAATACTTCCTTCCATTGTGGCTTCCCATCTATTGGCGGCCGTGTTAGCTCAATGGCTAAGGGCCTAAGAAAAACAATGTCCTCGATCCATACATAGTAGTTCCCTCAATCTCTCTTACCTTATTCACATACGGTAACAACAAATCATGATAATCTAAAATGAAAAGTTTCTTTTCTTCCAATGCCTGCAATTGTGCCATGAATACATGGAGTTAAGACTATGAAGAAATACAACGATGCTGAAAGCTCGTTGATCATGTCTTACCTTCTTAACAGTCGTGAAGCCTCCAATTTCTTTTTCGACTAGTTCCGTTGTGATTGCTGATTCAGCAGGTCCATATACCTCAGGGTCAAGTTTGCTCTTCAATGGCCATTCCTGGAATCAATTTTCTTTTATGATACTTTTTTTCTTAATTCCAAGACACAAACAAGAGACGAGTTTAACTAACTCTATATGCACATAATTAGAAAAGAAAGAAATGGATGAAAGTATCAGCATATATGAATTCAACAACGAACTTCATTATTGTACGTGTGGCATGCAAGTGATAGCAGGGGTGCCACATTGGCTGACTCGGCATCAATTATGTTAATTGGATTGGATCTTCAAATCAAGTAACCTCGTCTTGAGCTTGAGCTTGGACCTGGTGCATTAGCCACACTTGGTTCATTTCTTTCTTCTATATATATGTGTGTGAATTCATTTCACTCTATGTATATATTTTAATCCTAGCCAAATCCTCATCACCCATCTCTCGCACTCATTCTCTCTCGTTCGACCATGGATTTGACCATTGGAGTGCAATTGTGCGAACTATTGCAGAACCTTTTTTTTGGGTTGGTGACCTTTGAACCCCAATAGTGCATTCCAAGCATGCATGTCATATCTAGGTCAACAAGATCCATCAAGACATTTGTGTTGAGCTAGATGAAAGAAGTTTTAAAACTGAATCGGAAAGCATACCGTTACTAACTCAATGCAGCATGGATTTACACCTGCTAGAGTTTGTCGTGCGAATTCTTCATCCCTAAACCAAGAAAACCTATCTCCTGCAATAACAACAAGTATATTAATCTCAAGTGTCTTTGTTGTTACATAATAAGATGGAAAATAGATATTTGCAAACTTACTGTCATATAATTGCGGTGTCTCAAAAAGCAGGATATCATTTTGAACATCTGTAATTGCCTTTACAAGCCTGGGTATAATAGTTCTTAAAAAACCTGTAGATTTTTGCTTTGGTAGCTCAACTCCTTCATTGAACAGATTCTCTATCGCGGTGAAGTGGGGAAATCCTAGTTCACTGTCGATTATAGAAGTCGTTATTGATGGTACCAATGCATGGAGCACTGAGTACAATGTTTTAGCCGAGAATGTCGCTTGTTTCACTTCTGAAAACGCCTCATCTCTTGGCACATACACATTAGCGCTCCTTGACTCCGATGATGGATCTACAATCATGTATCAAACGAATGAAACTAACAGATTTTAAAAAACTTATAAGTAACTTTATTGTTAAAAATCTATACCTGTCTTGGTTCTCTCTCGACCAGTTCTGCACCGGCGCGGATATGGATGTTCCTGGCCGCCGCGCACCGGCCGAGCTAAATCCTCGCTGCTGTCGGGATCCCCGAGATCGTTATATACATCATCATCGTAGATCCTTCCGGNAGATTTTAAAAAACTTATAAGTAACTTTATTGTTAAAAATCTATACCTGTCTTGGTTCTCTCTCGACCAGTTCTGCACCGGCGAGGATATGGATGTTCCTGGCCGCCGAGCACCGGCCGAGCTAAATCCTCGCTGCTGTCGGGATCCCCGAGATCGTTATATACATCATAATCGTAGATCCTTTCGTGGGTCTTGCGTTCTCCGGTGCCATCGCCTCGAAGAATTTGGAGCTCTTTTTCTCTGTAAATCTTCATCCCACTTGGTGTGTTTGATGGCAAATACGACTGCACTCTCAAAATTACACATGCATGAGTAAAATTTTAAGCAAGTAACATATTAAAGGCATTTATTTTTACAGTAAAATAAAATTTACATAATAAACCTCAATATTACAGTTGACATAAAATCAAGATGCAAGAGTCGAGTCAGGTTCCATCACTCTTTCTATTTGAATGATTATTCATATTTTACTCTCATCCCACGAAAACCATACACAAACATCAAGCATCAACTCGAAATCTTCAATAGTTGTCTTAATAATGGAAACTTTGTTAATTTAGATTGAATCTCTCTTTCTGTTTGAATAGTTATTCACGTCTTTACTCTCTTATTATACTCAATCCGTTTCATAAAGATAATCTTTCTTTCCTTATTTATTTGTCCCAAATTATAGTCAATTTTCATTATTGAGTGTATGATTGATTTCTTAATTTTCTAATATGACATATTAAACGTGTGATCATATCATCAACGAATATCAACTACTCTTAAACTATTATTCAATATTAGGGATATATTTGAAGCAAGCATATATTTGTGACTCGAAATATTATATACAAATTTTGCTCCCACCACATGAAAGCTATACACAAATATCAACTCGAAATCTCTAATAGTGGTCCTAACGATGGAGACTTTTTCACTTAAATCAAATCATATTGAACTACTCTTTCTGTTTGAATGAATATTCATGTCTTTACTCTCTTATTATGACTCGTTTGTAATAATGTAGGATATTATATACAAATTTTGCTCCCATCACATGAAAACTATACGCAAATATCAACTTGAAATCTCCAATGGTGGTCCTAACGATGGAAACTTTTTTTACTTAAATCGAGTCATATTGAATTACTCTTTCCATTTGAATGAATATTCATGTTTTTACTCTCTTATTATGACTCCTTTGTAACAACGTAGGATATTAAATACAAATTTTGCTCCCATCACATGAAAATTATACACAAATATCAACTCGAAATCTCCAATAGTGGTCCTAACGATGGAAAGTCATTAAATTTTACTATTTTTTATTTTTAACTTTATACGGAATAATATTAAGCCCTTGTTCAGTGAAGTAAAAAATTAGATTTTTAGGAGATTTTGATAAAGTTGATGAAGTATGTTGTTAAAAAATTGATAAAAATTATAAATCCAATAAAATATGTGACTAAATTTAATTATTAATTTTAACTTAAATTTTTATTATAATTTTATGTTACGCCATAAAAGGGCTAAATAGTCTTTTTCTTATAACAAATATAAAAATAAATTGTGGAAGATAGAGCGAAAATCCTTCCAGCCAATGATCATGACCTTTCTTATTCATCAATCCAAGTAACATTCCACGTGTCCAATTGTGTGCTTGTTTGAAAATCTTAAAAGTTAAAATTGTTAAAAATAAGATCAAAATTAATAATTAATTTTAACTATATATTTTTATGAGATCCAAATTCTTCATTAACTTTTTAATCACATATTTTATCAACTTTTATCGAAATTTGTTAAAACCTTTGTAAGATAATGGTGAGATAACATCAAAAGATGAAGATAGCTAGACTAACCTTGTCAACGAAAAATACCCTTGGTTCTTTGTCATCAAACTTGGAATGAACCCATGAATTACAAGTGACATTGATTGGACCACCATAAACCCCGTCAATGACAATACTTTCCACGAACATTTCTTTGCGGTGTTCATTTTCTACGGTAATTGCTCCAACCTCTCCAAAATCTTCGGGAACATTGAAACTAGACTCGTAATGTGTTTCATCACCATCTCTGTCCTTTTTATGAGCATAGGCTTTGATTTTTGGCTTCTCCGATCCAGTGTCTTCAAAAGATAATACAAAATAATTATTAAAATAACTTAGATAATAGTACTGTGACGTTACTTATTCACATAAATTCTCTAGTTTGAGGTGATAAATAGTCTTATATTTGAAGAATTTCTCGAAACTAGAATAGCTCATTTGATAGTGGGATAGCATGATAATCAATTGAAATCCGATCCACCACATCACCTTTAAATAAAAGAGCAGTAAAAATAAAAATGACTCTTTTTAATAACTTAAGCTACATATATTTCACTTCACGGAAAATAAAGAACAGCCAATTTGATTTGGTTTGCATTTCATTTTTGAGTTTTGAGTTCATTTTCAATTTTTTTATTTTGAGTGTCTATTTTAAGATTGTTGAAAACATATTTAGTTTATCCTTATGAAAAACTATTTTTCAAAACAGAAAATTAAAAAACACGATTGATTTAGAATTTTGATAAATTGTTTTATGACATTTTTATTTCCGAAATTTTATTATCATTAAAATGGAACGATTTCATGTTAATATACTATCAAGTGATATATAAAAAAAAAATAAAAAAAAATTGAAGTAGTGAATTTTATAATATATTTTTAAATCATAAAATAAAAATAAAAATAAAAAACATAGGAAATAAAAAATAAAAAATAATGACTTGATTGATTCAACATTTGATTTCAGTACTCACACGAAATTATTCATCTTTGCCCTACACAATAAGCCCATGTCTTGTGCTGGTGTAAATTAAAATTAAATTTTTATTAGATTGTGATAGTAGTTTTTGAAATATGTGGTTGAAAAGTTGTAGAACTCATGAAAGATGTGATTAATATTGATTGTTTGACTTTAACTTAGACTTAGATTAAAATCTGTACCAAACAGACCTTTGATTAGTTAATTTATCAAATTTTTCACTCTATGCATGAAAAAGTCTTTTTGACATTGCAAGTGGGACTGTACGGAGCAATACCTTTATGTAACAAAAGGTCTTAATTACCCTTCATTTGGTTACATGTATTTTACTTCACTGCCCTAACCAATTTTGGTTGGATTTGGTAGCATTGGGGTGTTCATAATTGACACCAACGCCCCTATTAGTAGGATGCCTGTTTTTTGTGGAAAGCCAACAAAATTATTTAGAGCTTGTTTGGTTTAAATTTTTTGGAGGAAAAATTGATTTTGAATAGTGATATGATGGGAAATGTGTGGTTGGAAAAGAAGAAAAAAGTATTGATGTGATGTAGTAAAATATTATTTTATTGAAGAATGTGTGGTTGAAAAATGAGAATTGATTTACTGTAGAATTGTAAAATACAAACCAAACAAGCTCTTACATTATTTGGATGACAAAAATTTAAGAGCGGTGCTATGGATACATAATTTTACTCGTAAGGGTGTTCATAGAGTAGGGCAACGAGCTGAGCCAAGCGTTGCCCACGAGCTCGAGCTCGTGGCTTGTTATTAAACGAGCCGAGCTCATACTGTAGTGAGGTAGCTCGGCTCGGGCTCGCCTTTTTTGATTTTTTTTTTTAACTATCATTCTATAATAAAAATAAAAATAAAAATAAATAAATAAATTAGACGAGTCGCTCGTCAAAAACGAGCCGAGCTTTGACAAGCCGAGCAGGCTCGGCTCACCTACCGAGCCGGCCTGCTCGGGCTCGTTTCGAGCCCGAGCGGCTCGTGTGCAGGCTGCAGCTACAGTACGAGCCGACGAGTCGCTCGACTCGATTGCCACCACTAGGTGTCCATCCCTATTAGTGGGATAGGGGGCGTGTAATTTCCAAAATTTAATGGCTGTGCTCAAAAGAAAATAAATAAAACTTGTACCAAATGATTTAACCAAAATACACAACGGAGTTTTTTCCGCATTAACAGCGACAAATTTCTTGATGTTCTTCAAGTCGAGTAGCTTAAAAATACAGATAAAAATGACAGAGAAGAAAAATGCTAATTTTGGCTTAAATATTTAGATGAGGTGATTAACAATTTTTTTTAAAAAAAATTTAAAAAGGCTGTAAAAAAAAAAAAGAAGAACAGTGTAAACCCAAATATTTTGCTCTGGTATACATATACTTACGAAGGTCAAGCTCAGCGGCAACAAGCTCTATAAGGAGGGTTCTGCCGAGAACGTCGCCTATATCATCGAGTCCTCTGCTCAACCCTAAGTGAGTAAGGGCTCCACCTACCGTTTGCTGCACAGTAATGACAGCTGTAGCGCTGGTGGTGGTGGTGGTGGTGGCTGATTTCTCGGTCGAGGTTTGCGCTGCCTTTATCGTGCTACTCCTGCGTCCAACACAAACATTTTCATGTTTTCTTACTGACTTAAACGTCCGTTTGGCTGCAAAAGAAGCATTTCCACTACCCAAGATAAAGGGCTTGTAATTTGGAAGTAGGATTTGATGACTAGTCTGTGATTTGGAGATACTAAGGTTCAACATATTTTTTTCGTTTGATTCAGATTATTCTAAGTTCGTTGAGCACTCTTTTATGAAAAACGGTGGAGTACGAATGCTGTATCGACCGGAGATCCGGTCGGAGAAAGAGGAAGAAATGGAAACTTCCACGGAGTAGTTTTGATCGGAATATCAAGTTTTTGCACTTGGTGGAAAGCTGGGACTTAGAGCCCTTTATATAGAGGAGTAGACATGTAGATATATTGATATTCAACGTGGAAATTATTGAGCCTGCAAGAATTTTATGCAGTAGAAATAATGTAGGGATGAATTAATATAAGATAATGAAAGCTGGTGAGAGTTATTGACGAAGAATTATTCCGTAGAGTTTGTTCGCACAGAAAATTTTTCCGTGGTTGAAAATCTTCTCATGATCGAAAAATCACGAAATAAATACTATTAAACTCCTTGGATTTTTATTTTTTCCCTTCATAATTTAATGTCAGAAAACCTCAATTAACTCGGACAGGATCCGAAATGAAACATTTTTTTTTAACATAATTTCAGCCTCAAAATATTATTTAGCTTGAAAAACCTAACTTCATAATTTTTCTGAACTTTCACTCTAGTGCCTCAAGTTTATCGAAATTGCAAATTGGTCTTCATCCTTTCAAAATTTGAAAAAATGCTTCAACACTCAAATAATATATTCATCCTCAAAATTGTACTTCAAGTCAGAAAATAATAAAACGTAGCTTTAATAAACTTCATTTAGTCTTTGAACTTTTCAAATATTTTAATCAAGTTTCAAATTGCATTTTGGTCCTCAAATAACTCATAAGTCCCTCGAGAATTGAAATAATTTCGATTTGATCCTCATGTTCTCAAACTTTATACTTAAGTCTCAATGGAACATTCGTGGTGTTACAGCATATATGGCAGGTTATGAAGATAAACAAACAATGTACTTCCATATGCACAACTATTGTTTCCGTCAAGGCCGAGAGAGAGAGAGAGAGAGAGAGAGAGATTAGGGTTAAGCTAATTAGGAGGGAAGAAAACTTTGAGAATATTGAAGTGGGAAAGAAAATTAGACACTAAGCAGTATTATGTAGTATTGTTTAATCCCTTTATATAGAGGAGTAGACATGTATAGATGTTGATATTCAACGTGGAAATTAATGAGCCTGCAAGAAGTTTATGTAGTAGAAATAATGTAGGGATGAATTGATAGACTAGAATGAAAGCCAGTGAGAGTTATTAACATAGAATTATTACGTAGAATTTGTTCGCACAGTAAATTTTTTCCGTGGTCGAAAATCTTTTCGTGGGTATATTGGATATTTCATACCTAGGTTACCATAACTTTCTTATGTACATTTTTAGAGGTTTTTAGTTTTGTGGATATAAGCCGTGGCAGAGTTTTGACTTGAATTCATTAATGGAGTCTAATTAACTATGGAAAGAATTTTCAAATATAAATATATTAATTTTAAAAATTAATACTAAAAGAATAAAAAAAAGATATGCTTATGTTTGACATCCATTTTTTTTTTATTCTTTTAGTATTTATTTTAAAAATTAATACTAAAAGAATAAAAAAAAAGATAATTCTACTTGTACCTAATTTTTTACATAATCTTTTACCGAATTGGTCGTCACTTGTCAATTCGGTACAAGATTATGTAAAAGGTTAGATACACGTAGCACAATCGTACTTTTTAACCACACATTCTTCCATCAATCACTATTCAAAAACCAATTTTTCTCTCATAATGGTTGTCAAACATAGGCATAATTTTTCTCAAATTTCAGTGGGAGCCTAGAACCTCCCAATTGACTCCGCCATTGCATATAAGAAACGTGATTAAAATAATAATAATAATAATAATATATTTATTAGCAATTTTCTCTATTATAAGAATTTGTAACGGCAAGTTGACTTAGGTCTGACATTGATGGGTGCAAGTTTGCGTCGCGTGTTTTGATTTTTTCTATCTATTTTTGCTCTAGTGGATAAGGGTTGGACACAGTCACACAATAATATGTTTGTCCGGTTCTTCAAAATTATGCTGCCTTTATTTTGAGATATTAAGGGAATAATATGTGAAGTTAATCAGCCTTAGTCGACTAGTGTACTTCCGACTACTGACTAACAAAGTAACTATAATTTTCTTAAGACTTCAATTGATATTCTATATGAGAAAGCATGCTTAAATTTAATTATCTATTGATGGTTTCCTTCATTGGTGAGAATTGTTCTACTATAATAAAATATTGACGATCGACTTTCTTCTTTTTGTCAAAACTTCATGTTGGTATCTAAACTTTATTTGTTTTAAATTGATCGCTAAAATTAAACTTCACACAATTTGATTACTTCGAACATAAAATAACTAGAAAAGATGTTGTGACAACTTGAAACGATGTTATATTAAATGAACGTCTAACAAAATGATCAGTAAAAGTTCATTGATCACTAATCA
>CAIGRQ010113476.1:0-11696 GCA_903798375.1 Fraxinus sp. D2006-0159 | reverse complement strand
GAAATAGAATTTAAAATCAAGTAAACTCAATGATTTTCAATAAATATACTCTCTTCATTGCTCTTATAAAGTCTTGAGATTGAATGCAGAGAAGATGGATATTTATAGAGCAAAAGAAGAGGCTGCAGGAACTTTCGGTTGATCAATTTCGGTCGACCGAAGTGTGAATATAGCCGTTGTAAAATCGAACCGTTGGAGTTTCGATTGACACTTTGGTCGAGCGATCGGTCGACCGAAATGACTGAATTTTGGAGTTAGTTTACTATATCAAAAATGTTCATTTTCCAATATCTTCATTTCTAAAACGTTTTTATGCAAGTGATGAATTATGAAATATAGTTGGAGCTTTATGCACTTGCTAAAGATTGACAAGTTAATACCTTTACATATAAATGTTAAATGTCTTTATGTTCCAATATAATCATCGCTTCCAATTCAATAGTCACATGAAAATCGTTATCGTCTCGAATGATTTGACTTGAATGCTTAACTTTCACTTTGTTCTTCATTTCGAGTCCGATTTATAATCTTGATAGCTTTGAAAGTATCACTCAAATTCAAAAGTTAGTAAATGAAATGACTTATTTGTTATNCCGATTTATAATCTTGATAGCTTTGAAAGTATCACTCAAATTCAAAAGTTAGTAAATGAAATGACTTATTTGTTATAATCAAAACATTAAGGTTAAAATCAACCATATGTCAGCATAGATGTCCATGCCTTCATTTTCCTTTGTGGCTAGTCTTGAAGATTAAACATTCCTTTGCAGTGGCCCTCTAGGTTCGATTGGGATCAAAATGCCCAAGCTTGGATTTATAGGCGAACTGAACTTGATCAAAGTTTTGGAAACTGAGTTAGAACAACTTTGTGAGAAGTCCATTAATCTTTCTTCAGCCTAACATCGTAAAATAAATGTAACTTCCCCAGTAGTTATAGGTATGATAGTGATTATCTTTTACTACTATGTGATCTCTCTTTTTTATTTCTATTTACCCCTTCTAGTTACGGTTTCACATGCTAATTTGTTTGTAATCATAAATTATGCTACATTGTATGACAAACAAACTAATATTCAATAAATTATATTGGCCTATAAAATGACTAAGATCAAGATCAATAAAGTGCATGTACCAACAATTATTACATTCTCCCTCCTAAAAATATTCATGTATATATACCAAGTATATGAATTCACAAGCGCAATTCATAATGTCACGTAACTTAATACATAAATAATACCAAAAGAACAAATTTAACTTATCAAGATTATTTTCCAACAATATATTAGTTGATCACTCTATTGATCAATTGATGGTCTAATAACATTTTCCCTCATACTTCGAAGTGTGAAGCATTAATCGATTACGAGTATCCCAACACATTAAGGTCAAGTGTAAATATCACTTAAATTTAGATGAACAATTTTACTCGTTCACAAGTATCTTTACTTGACAGGATCAAGTTTCAAAGTGTATGGAAGGTCAACTATTCGCATACATTATATGTGACAACAATTTCTGTTTAATAACAATTTATCTTGCGCTACTAAAGCAACACAGATAAAGATTCTGGCATAACAGAAAAGTAACAGTAAGGCCAGGGAATAAGCAAATTCCTCATCGCCCTTCTACCTCAGACATTGTTAACTCGTTGGAAATTGAACCCGGTTTAGTAGAGGATGAAGACGTGCTAAAAACGTGTCTTCTCATTACAAAAGCTGGTTGATTAGGAACCGGAAGAACTGTTGCTTCGCCAACAAGCATGAGAACTACATTCGACATGGTAGGCCGATCACCAGGATCTTCTTGCACGCACAGCATCCCAACATTTATGCACTTCATAACTTCAGATTTCTCACAAGATTCAAGCAGTATTGGATCCATTAAATCCAATGCCTTGTTTTCACTCCACAATCTCCAAGCCTACACGAATTAGTTTCGAAATATATCAGACACAGAGATTTCTAACAGTTATATAGACCGAAACAGTGGATATAAATTGTGGGATTTAGCCACTTACATAACCTAAGAGATTCAGGGCTTCTGTGGATTCATAAAAATCCGTGTTTCTTTTTCCACTAATTATCTCAAGTACAACAACTCCAAAACTAAATACATCTGATTTTGTCGAGAATAATCCATCTAATGCATACTCCGGAGACATATAACCACTGGATCAAAATAATTAGGTGTTAGTATGAAACATATGTATGTATCTAGTATCTATCTACACACACACATATAAATTTTCATCTATTAGGCGTGTATATCTATAAGCATAGCTTAATTCCTCCTGATACAGAGGAGCCAATGTATGTACACAGCTTTGGATGGGAAAGAAGAAATGAAGACTAGTGACATTGATAGCCGTATTTAACCAACTAGACATGCAAACTTGAAATTGGTTACAAGTAGAAGTGTAGAACCATACCAAAATTTTGTTTAACGAAGTGCTTTTTTCATGAGAAAGAGGGCCACCTAAAATGATATTGCCATGAAAGGATCAATAAGATGACATAGAGGAAATGAATGAAGATGCATTTGATGCCATTGAGAGATTTGAAGACAGTGAAGTCCTTGCAGTCTTATTAGGAGAAAAGAGCCAAAAAAGAGTACTTGACTTAGGCCATATAAACCTTGTATCCAATAAGGTATTAGTTCACGCCGCACCAAGAAATAGATGGTGGACTTGTGCATTAGTCGTATGGAGATATAAACATTAAAATGCATAATTGGACAAACCAGAACTCTTGAGGAGATGAGGCATATACCGAAGCTGAAGAGAAATTAACTTCTTTAGAAATGTTTTATGACCATTGCTACATTTTATAAGTCACAATATAAGGAATGGTTTGGACATTCTTAGAGGACATACATTATCTGGTATTACTGCTAATGCTGCTCCCTCAAAGAAATACAGCTATTTTGAGGCATATAAGACTAAGACACATTAGTGAAATAAGCCTTCAATTTCTATGTTAACAGAATTTGTTGACCAGTGATCAAGCAAATTGGAGTTCATGGAACAGTATACCGGAACATAATACATGCTCGGCTTCTAGACAGGTTTCCACATATTAGAGGCAGTAATGTATTATGCACATGAAATAATTCTTAAAGAGGTAACCTTTATTTTCTCTTTATTGTTGATGATTTCTCAAGAGAGGTTTAAATCTGTTTAATGTAAATGAACGAAGCCTAAGTTGAATTTAAAATCTGAAAAATCTTAACTGAATACCAATTTGGAAACAGATTAAAAGCACTCAGGAATGGTAAATGGTTTCTGGGGTAATTTAGTGACTATCTGTATATTTTATCAACGGGTCACATCATTTTGATGCAATTAATTGAAATGCAGCTTCGATTAAGCCCTATTTGATGGTCATTACTGAGAAAAAAAATAATATTTTGAATAGTGATTTTTTAAAGAATATGTGATTAATAAATAGGAACAGTTTTGAATTTATGTGCAAAATATTTTATTGTGTGAATATGTGATTAAAAATGAGTTAAAAATTAAAGAGTTTTGTTTTAAAGGGACACAAACAAGGGCTAAGGAAGTATCATTTTAAATTGACACTTACTAGGTACCCACGACTTTGTTGGTGCTTGCTTCTGTTCCTTTACCCTTAACTATTCTTGCTAAGCCAAAGTCTGAAATCTTTGGGTTCATCTCTTCGTCTAATAGTATATTGCTCGTTTTCAAATCTCTGTGAATGATCCTTAACCTTGAATCTTGGTGAAGGTAAAGAACCCCTCTTGCTATTCCCAAGATGATGTCAAACCGCTTCTTCCAGTTTAGCAGCATGCAGAGTTTTTTATCTAGTAATATTTGTTTAAAAGGAAGAAAAAGAAATCACAATGGGTTGAAATGACAATCGTATTAACTATAACAATCATTTTCAAGAACTAACCAAATATAAAGGCATCTAAACTTTTATTGGGCATATATTCATAGAGTAAGATCTTCTCATTCTCCTTTATGCAGTAGCCCAAAAGGCGTACAAGGTTTCGATGTTGAAGCTTCGCGATCAATACAACTTCGTTGCGGAATTCATTTATTCCTTGGGCAGAATAGCTTGACAACCTTTTCACTGCAATCTCTCGTCCTCCAGGAAACATTCCCTGCAGGAGATGTGAGTATAAATTTTTACGCAAGGAAGCATGGCCTTGATTATAGAAAAAAAATTATGGAGAACTCATTGCAAAACCTTGTAAACAGGTCCAAATCCCCCTCTTCCAAGTTTATGTACATCTGAGAAGTTCTCTGTAGCAGCTAATATACTTTCCCAACTGCAGAAAGGAACATCGACGCCACTCTTATTTTCTTCATCCATCAAATCTGATACTTGTCTGTCACTACTCTCATACGACCAACGCACTGGATTCTCTCCACTGTTTTCGCCACTTCCTAGAGTCAAACACATATTAATGCTGATTAGTTGGAGGTATCCTCCGCACTAGAAGTATGTAGTAGAAAAATGGTTCTCTATATGTACTTCCACTTCCCACTTACCATTTCTTCTAGTCATCATTTTTCTTCTATATAAGTTATAGCTAAAGCAACAAACAAGTAGAACTGCAGCAAATACCGCTACGAGAATAATATCTTTGGGCGATCTGGCACGTGATCTCCCTGTAAAAAAAAAAATTAGATTAAAAAATGGAAATTTTTTTACCCTTTCAAATGGAAGTGACTCATTAAGCCAAACATGATTGTAAAAAACGAATCTTTAGAAAATAGAGAGTATGTACCTTGGACACAATTTAAACTTGTGCCATCCCATTGATATTCTTGGTCACAATAGCATCTGCTCATGTTATTTGCTCTAGCTTGGCAACTTGAATTAGGCCAATCTCGACAGTCACTAGATAGATTGCAAGAGGGCTCCAAAGGAGGTTTCCAACTTATCTCTATTCTTCTTTTATAGCACCAGTTTGTCACGGTGAATGGAGATGATTGGTTAAGCTTCACGATTTGTCTCGGCAAATTTCTTGCATCACAGCTATTCGCAGTTTCACTGTTCACTTCAATAACAAATGTACGATTCTCCTTAGTAATGTTGATGACTGAGTAGTTTCCGCTCAAAGTCTGGAAGTGAAATGTGCCTGTGGATTTATCACAGTCGAAACTAGAGTACAAAGGATCACCACAATTTTGCCCGTTGCTCAGTGGATAGGGTATCATAATGTTACCACAAGGTTCACAGTCTCGTGCTTTCAAGCCTGTAAGACCATATTATGAATGTCAACCTATTTTACCATATCTGAAAGTACACTATTGCCTATTGAAAGAAGCAGACTGATGGAACTTGTGCAAATTACCACGATGAAATTACTAATTTTGAGAACGAACTGTACACTAGTTGAAGTTTATGGAAATACTGCATATGAATGCACTACAAGGAAAAGAGTGTGATCGGTCACAAGAAATGACGCATGTTCTACATTGATTCAACAGCTTGCCTATTCGTGTTCCGTGGCCATGGGTTAGTGCTATTTCTCAATTGAAGAAATAGAGTACTTTGGGGAGGTAGAAGAAAAATAGTGTACTGGCTGTGTATGCATACATGTATGTTAGTTGACTGGTGATGACCCTTTTATAGAGAAAATAGTGTTATAGAAAGACGCCTCCTTTTCGAAGAAACACACTTCCTTTACGAAATATTGAACCCCTCACAGTTAACAACAAATAAGTCAAGCACCATCACCTACGACGACGTTGAATACTTCTCTTCTTTGCAGACATTAATCAAATATCGTGACCTCAAGATTTTGGTTTAAAACTGGTCGAGTTGAAGTGGCTCATTCTCAACAAGTGGCATCCAAATTTCACAAACATATGAACAAGCATGAAGGTGAGAGAAGAATTACCCATATCTGAAGAATTACCCATATCTGAATCAGCTAAGCGTACAATGAGCGTGGAGCTACTCGAACCATTCACAAGATTCTCAAGATCTCCTGTCCCAATAAAACACATAGTGGCATTACTTGCTCCAATCCGCCTGGCATTATATTTTTCTGACGTGTAATAGGCCTCGCATTTGCAGTTGTTCAGGCACTCCTTCTCGCATTCTTCCTTATTTCGAGCCTTATGAAATGGACGGAATGAACCCGAAAAATCGGTCAACGACAAATTCAAGAACTTGGATTGCTTGTTGTCACATCTAATTTGCTTCCTCTTTTCGCAATCTCCAGAGTAATCTCCATAATCCGAATCCTCTTTGGAAACACGTTGAAATCCAGGCAAACAATTGCATGGTGGATCACTATTGCTATCACAGATGCTGAATTTCCCGCAAGCATTGTAGACACTGCAGTTATCTTTGGGCGCAGACCATAGAAAGGTCCATTCCCCGTCGGACCATCTATAATATTGTATTTCCCCCGTCCAATTCATGAAAAGCCCAGAGAAAGTATAATTGGAAGACCTTGGAAAATTATAAGTTATGTTTCCGTTGTTTTGACTACCAGAAGGCGGATATTTACTTTTATCAAGTCCTTCGTTAAATCTAGTCAACAAGTAGGCTACGGCATAAGGCACTTTATTCTTAATGATTGATATACCTGACTTACCACTTCTCCAGTAAGTATTGGATCTATTTTGTATCTCGTACAATTCTTGATCTTTCCGAAATGTGTAATCTCCAGTTGCCGGGTCAGTTGATTTAGACCAGGAAGTCAAAAGCATGTTGTCATCCATTTTCATACCGGGAAGAAATGTATCTGTTGGATTGTCGAAACTTTGCCATCGATTTGGACCATCAAAAAATACCAAGTTTCCATCATACATTAGCTTCACCGTGCCGTTAACACCAGCATTCTTAAAATCTGTTATTGCGCAAGGACTTCCATTCGAAAGTACCTTGAGGTTGCCATCTTCAGCAATGGCAAACGATCCCGAAGAATCAGTCACTGGTGCTTCTCTATTTGCAACCCACACTACTCTTCTCGACAGATTGTGATACCATATTCCTACATATTTGTTGTTTCCTCCAGCAGTAAAGAAACCAAGTTCAAATCTTCCTCCAGCTGATACGAGAGTTTCATTCGCGTCATCCCTTAATGGATTGCTTGTGGTGATGGTATCTCTTGCATCACTTTGATGACTCAAGCAAACCACTAATATTGTGCAGTAAAAGAACACGGAGATGGTATTGGTAGGAGACTGCATATGCCAAAATTATGAGTGTTTCAGGGAATCTAATCAATAAATGTATGATATGCGAAAGACTGAAATCACACGAATGTTTTAATGTGCAAGAACAGCAATATCAATTTAGAATGAATAGATGTATGTGGTTTGCATACCTTGAAAGCACTACACACAAGTCTTCCACGGCACTTTCTAGGTCTATGATACCAGTTCATGGCTGTAAATCACAGAAAATGAAATATATGTATGTACCTTCGTTTCCCTCCAGAAGAGGGATCCTTCACGATTTTGCATGATTAAATAGGGAACCGGTCTAGAGGGTTTTTCATGCATATTATTGGGGGAAGAATGTATTTTAAATGGATTGTGCTATATGTCCATTATGGCACACAATGGACACCATAATGTGTGCCATAATGTACACATAGCAATTTTATTTTAAATAGTAATATGATGGAAAATATATAGTTAAAAAATAAGAAAATTTTTTGTATGTGATGAAAAATATTATTTTATTGAAAAATGTATAGTTGAAAATGAATTTTTTAAAAAATAAATTTTGAAATAATGTAGTTTAAATACACGTAAAAGTTAGAAGTATAAAAACTATTTAAAAAATTTCAAATCAATCAGTTCTCCTGAAAAAACTGGATTAGTTTTAACAATTCTTGCGTAAAAAACACGTTTGTTCCCTTAAATTTTAGTGAAGTTTCTATTTAGGCTGCGTTCGACAAATTTATGAATGCTAATTTATATGTTGACCATCATTTTTTATCACACATTTCGATCGATTTACAAATTTTATTTACTTTTTTCTATTTATTTATATATATTAAATCGTTTATAAAATGGAATTACATAAAAAATGGAATTGAAGTTCAGTTATAACGAGCTTTAGAAATATTCAATTATTCCAAAAAGTTGTGATTGAAAATGAAACAAAAGTATAAGGTGATTGAAAGAGTGTTACGAATTCCAAGAGCTCGAATCGAATCAGTATTAAATGGTGAAAAAAAAAACTAAAAGTGCAGTAATGAATTCGAAGCAAAAGCAAGTATAGTGATTGAAAGAAAAAAAATTGAAAGTTGATAGAGCAACTGTGTTTTTACCATTTAGGGAAGAGGTTCTATTAGAATTTATGGGGATAATTTTTATATGTGCAAATTGAAAAATTCTCCAATCTGTGCAATTATTAGTTGCGATTCTTTAAATACAAATTATGCATATTATTGATCATGTTGTTTCGTATTGAGTGTAATTATTCAAAAAGATACATAATAAAAAGTCATGATATTTTGAAAGGATGCGACCTAAACCACTAAATATGATAAATTGTGCGATCTAATTGTTCAAATCGATTTTTGTCAAAAGATGCCACCATTTCAAAATGATTCTTTAAGAATCTATAAATAGGAGACCCTTAGGTCCATATTTCCTATACCAGAACAATTCAAGAAAAAAAAATTGATTTCTAAATTCTCTGTTCTCTTCAGAACATTATGTCCTTTCTAGTTTGCTAAAATTAAATTCCATCTGAGTTATTTTAAGAAATAAAATTTCGTCCGACCAATTCTAGTTCTTGTTTATTCTGTTCGTGAAGAACACCGTCAAAACTTTGGTTATATTAATTTTGAAAGAAATGTTGTATTATGGGAGACGAACTTTCATTCAATCATATTAGCACAAGTGCATAGGAGACAAAATATGTCTTAAAGAGATTTCTATTCACATACAACGCTTCATTTCATTTCTTTATAATTTCTACATTTTAGTAAATCACATTTTGTGCATATTTTAACGAGAAGTAGAGGTGGTGTTTGGTTGCGGGTGGGTTAATTAGGATGGGTGGGTTAATATGTATTTAATTTTTAAGAGGGATTTAACTGTATTTCTTGAAAAGTTATGATATTCCATTCGTGATTTATTTTTTTATTTTTTATTTTTACCGTTTTCTTATATTTTAGTTTAGAGAATGGCACATTCGTTATTTAAGGATCAAAAGGAGAAAATGACAAGTTTTGCAACGTAATTGAAATGTAAATAATGAATTTTATTTTTAAAAAAAACGAGAGAGAGAGAGAGAACGATGGTATATCTGTTGCATTTCACAAAGGTTAAGAATGAAAAATGTAAATTTCCCTTATTATTATGTTACAAACAATACTATTGGCATGTATTTCTTGAAAATACTTCATTTGTAATTTTTCCTTATTTTTTCATATTACTGTTTTCTTTTTCTTTCCTTTTTTTTTTTACTTAAAGAGAATATCATTTTTGTCATTTAAAGCATGTTTGAGCCCTATTTTTATTTTTTTATTTTGAAAATAATACATTTTGAAATAGTATTTTGATGGAGAATATGTGGTTTAAAAAATTAAATTTGTATGTAATAGTATTTTATTAAATAACACGTGGTTGAAAATAAGAGAGTGAAAAATATATTTGGAAAATAACGAGGATCAAACAAGGGCTTAATGATAAAAAAGGAACAAATGACGAATTTTGCTACATAGTTGAAATATTAATAATTAATTATAGTAAAAATATAAATTACCCAATATGACTGGCAAAAAAAAAAAAAGAAAAGATGGAATCCAGACAAACTTAAGGCCTATTTGGTATAGCTAAAAATCAAATTTTTTTTAGTAGATTTTGAAGATAAAAATTATGAATAATGTGAAGTGTGTAGTTAAAATGAATTTTAAAAAAATAGTGACAAATTTGGACTATAAATATAAAGTTTTGATTCTTAATAAAATATAAATAACTTTGACTATTTCTGTTCTCTTATATTGCGCTCTCTCTCTTTTTTTCCTCTCAATTTTTTGATCATTTCTTTTTCAATCATATACAGTAACATAGGACACGTGTATTCAACAATAAAGTTATTGTAAAATTATAAGTTAGTAATTAGTTTTAGATTTTTATAACGAATCAAGAAAATATTGAATCTCTATGCTACAAACATTACTCAATCTCATGCAATGGCATGAATAACTTTTATTTTTTAGTTTACTAAATTAAATTTGAATTTAATTAGAGAATTAGTATTAATGTCCTAGCGAAAGCTTTATAAGTTAATATCATTACTCAACCTTGACACTCACGATTGACTATAAGTTTCAAAATTGGCCAAACAACTTAGGTTCAAGACGATCCACCCTATTAAAACATCATACCAAAATTAGCGGGGACCAATTTTGGACTATTCACGGATTGACTTGTACATTGAGCGGGGACCAGATTTTTTTTACTATTCACGAATTGATTTATACATTGAGCAAGGACCAATTTTGGACTTGTCACGGATTGATTTATACACTGAACCTACGTTATCAAATTTGATTATCTAGTTTGTAAGCTAACGAAGACTAATCCGATTGACCAACAAATGAAAAGAATCTCCATATATGCACATTTTTTCTTTTACATTTGTTCAGAATTACTTGTGTTCTCACACTCTCTTCATAGTGAAATAAATTCTAGTTTCTCAAGCAATCAATTTCTTCATGTTATTTTGTAAACCTTAATGTAAAAAGAGAGATAAATATGTAAACTCGATAACTTAATTCAAGTATGAATATAGCAATATAAATGGCGATGTAAAGTAAAGTGTAATAATGTATGGATAACAAACCAATTTAATGGGGTTCGATACACAGTGTGTTCTACGTCCCCGTTACCAAGTTCTTCGTCATGAGTAAGGTCAAATGCACTATAATGGTAACTTACAACAAGGAGTACCAATCCTTAAGTGACTTACAACAACAAGCACTTATCATTAGGTGACTTACAACAAGGCTAAATAACTTAGGTTCAAGTAGGGATGGCAAAAAGCTCGGGCAGCTCGAGCTTGGTTACACCGAGCTCCATTTTGGGGCATCGACTTGAGCTCGGCCCGGCCCGTAGCCTGGGCAAGCTTGCCCATTTAAAAAAAAATTTTAAAAGAGGCGCAGCAGCTTGCAATAGCAAGCTGCTGCTACCTGTTGCAGCAAGCGCACAACAGCTTGCTTGTTGCCTGCAACAGCAAGCTGTTGTTGTAGGCTTGGGCAGCAAGGCTGCCTGCTGTAGCCTATTAAAAGAAAACACCAAAAAACCCGAGCCGGCTCGACCCGCTAAGGCTCAGGTTGAAAGCTCGGGTCGAGCCTCATTTTTTTGGCCATGATTTGTTCGAATCGACTAGAGCCCAAAAAAGATGGTCCAAAAAAGTTCAAGCCGAGCCCGAGCTTTTTTTTTTCCCGGCTTGGCTAGTTGCCACCACTACGTTCAAGGCGATCTACCCTATTAAAAAATCGTACCAAAATTAGCGAGGACCAACTTTGGACTATTCACAGATTGACTTATACACTGAGCGGGGACCAAAAATTTTGGACTATTCACGGATTGATTTATACACTGAGCGGGGACCAATTTTGGACTATTCACAGATTGATTTATACATTGAACCTACGTTATCAAATTTGATTATTTAGTTTGTACGAACGAAGACTAATCCGATTGACCAACAAATTAAAAAAAATCTCCATACATGCACGTT
>CAIGRQ010113455.1:0-12438 GCA_903798375.1 Fraxinus sp. D2006-0159 | reverse complement strand
TTTGAAAACAAGTATTTTATTAGCCGGTTTCCATTTTGTCAATTAAATCTCAATTTTAGAATTTTTGCAAATTGTGGCACTTTGCTTTTTATATTGGACATTGACTCTTGGATGAGTAAATTATTCAAATGATGTTTCCGCATTGTAAGCTTAAAAAATAAGATGGCTTGGACACTGAGTAATTTTTACAGAGATGAAATGGAATTTGATTATTTGTCTATTTTAACCAATAACCAGAGTGCAACAATTTATTAAACTCACGATTATATAGCTCGAAAGCTCCAATTTTTATTATGTCTTGCATGAGTTTGTAGTCTTTATTTTTGGGTTTGCACAGAGATTTCAAATTGAAGTTAAAATACCTGTCTTCGGACATTTAATGGAGTCTTTTGGGAACATCATTTTTCCGTGTAATTTTGAATAGAAGTACTGCTAAGATAGTAGTTGTCTGTGAGTTATGATTTTTTAATATTTTTTAATTAAATATTAATAAACGTTAGAGCATGCTAACTAAATTTGGAGCAAAAATAAGACCATGCACAGTTTAAAATTTAATTTAATTTTAAGACTAATTATTTAGCCCATTGACTTGAATTTATTTGTTAGTACAAATAAATATTTATCTTTCTAATTTCTTAAAAAAAAATTTATTTCTAATTTTTCTTTTTCCAAAAAAGAAGTATTTCTGAACTTTTACCGTTTCACTTCCAGCAAAATTTTAAAGCCCTAAGAAACTAGAATTTAGGATCGAGTAGTGTTATTTATCTTCATCGATAATTGATAATTAGCTTACCCTTTAGGAACTATCGAGTTTTCCTATTTAACTTATTGCTCCGATAAAATCTTTGGATGGGTCAGGTTTGGTTCAGTGCATAATAGGGGTATTAAGAGGAACGAGCCGACTAGCGAATCGAGGGGATTGCATGAGTTGACTCGCATGAGGCTCGCATTTTAGCTGAAAAGTGCAAATTTTGATTTATATATATTTAAAAAATGCGAGCTACGAGTGGCTTGTGAGTCTGCTCAATCTCATCGCGCCAAGGAGCGAGCAGAGCGGATCCCAACTTTCTGAGATGAGCCAAGCCGAGCCCAACTTTCTTGAGACGAGCAGGCTCGACTCGTCATATTTAACATCCCAATGCACTACTTGACGTTCTTTATCTTTTTCGTTTTTTAGACAACTCGACTTTCAACTATACATTGTCTCCACTTACCCAACTTCATCTTAGTTTTTCCTACATCGACTCTTCAATTTTGTCTGAATTCAGTGAAAGTCATACCAAAAGTCCCAACTTTCTTCTATTAATGCTGACTCAGTCTCAATAACGTGAATATGTATATTACACCATTCCTGTTAAAATTCCAACTTGCATATTGCTGACTCATTTTGCACTGTCCTGATATATTCCTGCTTATTGTTTGTTCATCATTTGTCCTTCAACTTTCCTTTTCTTTTGACAATAGTATAGTTTATTGCACTTCGATCATCGAGTTAAAATTGTACTAGGGTAATGATTTGCCAGAAGCCTATAATAATTCGAAAATTATAGGCTTTTTCCCGCATTTGTATAATTCTTGAAGTTGTTACCATGTCTTATGTTTATTCTTAAATTTTTTGAACTGGTTCATCTAGGTGTTTTAGAATTGATAATTTTTTTTAGTTATATCTATTATAAACAATGTTTATAAAATTGGATCGGACTGGCCTGTTCAACCTGTAAAATTGAGAACTGGACCAAAATCTGGTCCAATTATACTAAAATAATCAGTTAATTAATAACCAGAAAACCGGGAACCAGTCACAGTTTTTGGATCAGTTTCCAATTTTTTTTTAAAAAAAATAAAATAATAATATATGATTAAAAGGTTACCTTAAGAGATGGAAACCCATTTACTCACTTTTCTACCTATGGGGCTCTTTTATAACCATTCTCGAGTCTCATAATTGATAAACTTCCAACGTGGGATTGACCAAATTTAATAAAACACACTTTCAATGTGGGATTGACAAACTTCAATAAAGCACACATTTTCAATATTATTTTTGACCACATGGTGCATGACTACAAAGTTAAATTACTCATTTTCTATAGATTGCTAAACATTCTTTTTAATCTTACAAATTATTTAGTAAAATTGAAATGAGTTTTTAAGTGATTTAACAAATAAAAAAACTATTAAAATTTATATTAAAAACATACATTTATTTTGAATTGATGGTGTAAAAATGTAATTATATATTGTTGTGAAAATAAAATGTAAATGTTTATAAATATTTATTTATTACTTCTCGTTCGACCTCCTTTCCCTTTTCCGGGTCGATGCTTGGGCTGAGTTTTAAAACATTGATTATACATATCTTTAAACAAGCTCCTTAAACGATTAGATTCATTTTCTGATTAAAGACCTTATATGTGAATTTTTCAAAAATATGCAGTGGTGAGATACCATGTTGAATCATATCTTCTGAAAGCTTTATTGATGCGGTTTTACAAGTTTGTCTAAGGAACGAAAAAAAAGAAGCGCATTCTTTTGCTAAATGGAGGGTAATCTTTCGACATGGGGTAGGCACCATCATCTCCTTATCTATGGTTCTGGTGTCCTTTTCACATGCATTTACAGTTATATGTATGGATCTGAGTGCTGAAAACTTCTTCAATACAATGCAGCAAATGTGCTAATCGCATATGCATATTGTAACTCTACGTCAATTATAAACACTTACTTTCGGTATAAAACTATGCTTCTTAGAAATATATTTAAGTCAAAATGAGGCTTCGCCATTACTGTTTTATTGCTGTACTCTAGGCATACCTCATTAGGCCACTGGGAGTATTCTATATTTTCTAGATGTGATTGGCAGGTTTCTTTGTGGATTCGAACCAAACTAGCTGAAAGGGACATCTTGTGAAGTGGCTCTGCCACTCCCAAGTGAGCAAAATAAAATGATCGGTTACAGTCTCTTATAAATTGCTAGTTATGCTGGTCGAACATACTACTATCCGTACAACTTTTGATTCTCTGTTTGTCTCTTAAGATATGAATCAAAGTTACTCGAAATTTTTATCCATCTCTTTGTTTTGTTTCTTGTTTCTGGTTTCTTTTAATTGCAGTCAACTTGATTATAAATTTTATGACAATACTTGTCCCAACTTGCTTAAGATTATCAGATATGGTGTTTGGTCTGCTATAGCTAATGAAACTAGAATGGCTGCCTCTACTCTACACCTACATTTCCATGACTGTTTTGCTAATGTAATCCCATTACCTTGTATACTTCCAGATGAATAATTTAATAAACGTGTTCAAGGTGTTGTGTTATATTCCATGATTATACTTTTTCGTTTAATAAATTTATGTACTTTCGGTTATATAGGGCTGTGACGGATCTGTCTTGCTTGATGATACCAGTACATTCACAGGGGAGAAGAACGCGAACCCTAATAAGGATTCGGCTAGAGGATTTGATGCAATAAAGGCAAATATTGAGACATCTTGCCCATCCAAAGTCTCTTGTGCTGATGTATTGACTCTTTCTGCCAGGGAATCTGTTTATCTGGTAAAAAAAATAATATCATTGTTTTCTGTTATAAAATTCGTTTTTTCATTACCACAAAATGTTCTAATACTTGCATATCCTGTCCATGACCAAATTTACTAGGCCGGGGGTCCTTATTGGCCAATTCCCTTGGGACGTCGAGATGGCCTAACAGCAACCGAGACTGCTGCTAATGAGCTGCCATCACCTTTCGAGCCCTTGACAAATATTACAGCGAAATTTGTATCCAAGGGTCTCGATTTGAAAGATGTATTCGTGCTATCAGGTACAAATCCATATACATTATTGACTCTAGATACACATGGGACAAGGCTTTATTGAATCAAGTTGAGTTGAGAATAAAATTACAAAAAGAATTTCTCTAAGTAGATCTTATTGATCCATGCAGGTGCTCATACTTTTGGCTTTGCTCAATGTTTCACATTTAAACAGAGGCTTTTTGACTTTGACGGGGCTGGTAATCCTGATCCAACACTTGATGCATCATTACTCAGCACTCTACGTACTGTGTCCGAATCGAAACAATTCTGATACGAATTTGGCTTCCCTGGATCCTACTACGACAAACAAGTTCGACAACGACTATTTCAAGAATCTTGTAAACAATTCTGGTCTCCTACAGTCGGACCAAGCCCTCATGGGTGACAATATCACCGCTTCGTTTGTCACTACCTATAGCAAATTCCCTTTCCTTTTCTCCAGAGATTTTGGTGTATCTATGGTGAAGATGGGTAATATTGGTGTTCTGACAGGACAGGACAGGACAGGACAGAGAGAGAAGGAAAAATTGTAGAATGGTAAACTAGAAACTTGCCTGCCTAAATGGATGATAATAAACTAATAATTACTTTTTAGAAGGCTTGAGTATGGATTTCAAATCTAGGTGATCATGATTCAGTTTCTACTATTTAGCTTCTCCTGTTTTTGTGTTTTCCTGTTCTGTTTATGTACATGTACCTCTTACTCTTCCATGATTAAAACAAGGATGCTGTGATTTTCTTATAATCTTCGGTTACGATTTTCGACGTACTTTCTATTTTTCAAATGAAACTTGCAGCATTTCATTTAGAATACACCAATTACAAAATATAAGCACTGAAAATCATTTATATCACAAATTGTTTATGAATACGTGTATAATATAAAAAAGAGTGTGATCAGTGCAATGCAAATCATTTAAAATATTTTCTAAATTTTTGAGCAAAACAACTCCTTATTCGATAGAAAATGGAGTTTTTCTTTTTCTTGACTGAAAAGTTGCCGTTGTTACTTTTGAATTTCTGTTGATTCCTTGGAGTAACTTCTCTGATACTTGCATATTGCTCTTCTGTAAGACCCCCAAAACCTTCATTAGGACTTCTATTTTCTTCCATTCTTCTTTTGCTCGATCTGTGGTGGGAATATAGTTGCTGCAACCTTCTAAAGGAGGAGTCCCGGCTGTTCTCCGCCTCAAGTTTTTGCTCCATGAATACCGATAGACGCCTTTCTGCTAGTGAAGTTTGTTCTCTAGCCCTTCTTTTTAACATGTGATATTCATCTTGAGTCAACTGGACTACAATATTAACTGCAGCCTCTGATTTATTACTGATGTAGCTAAGTGCATGAGCAGCTGATTTTTCAAATGCTTGTGACTCCAACTGTATTGCTTCATGAGTGAGTTTCAATGTTAAAAGACTTTGCCTCTTAAGCCTTAACACTTGTTTAAGTTTCGTTCTTTTTCGTTGCTGTTCATCTATTTTCGTTTTGAGTTTTTCCATTTCTTCCTGCGTTCTCTCCAAGTCCTCACTTTTGTCGTTGATGATTTTTTTCATCTTTAATTCTTCCTCCTTTGTAGACTTTATGCACATATCTGTAGTCCCTAGTTGAGCTTGAAGATCTGAAATGACAGTATTTACTTTAATAACTCGTGATTTTACGCTTGATAAATCTGCCTGCATCTTTTCAAGCTCGTCGATTAATGGCTGGGAATCTAACCATGATTGCATAGCATCATCTTTAGCCTGTTTGAGTTTTTCCTTCAGCTTTTCTAGTTCTTGAATCTTCCTTGTCCACACATTGCTGCTATCCGTCATGTCGTCACAATCCATTAATGAACTCAATGCATGTTTGGTACGCAATATTCATCGGAACGGACAATATTTTACTTTGTGTATTCTTTGTCCACTTTATGTTCACGATCCATTTTATAAGTATCACCTGCTTTGGCGTATTCTTCATTTTCTTGTTTATCTGAAATTAATTATTGATTCTTGTTTTTATAAAAGTTTGTCTTGATCCTTGTATAAATGACTTATAGAATTATTTAATATGTTTAGAGGTTAGGTGTTCTCAAGTTCATCGTCAAGTGTGAATCAGAATATCTCATCTATATGCCTTTCGTGCAAATTGTCCGGCTAAATTGTCCTACTACCGTAATTATTATCTCATGGAATAATTCAAATTTTCATTGTTCAAAAAGTAAAAGAATTTTTTTTTTTTTTAGTAAGGTGAATTGTGTAGTCTGAAATAATATTAAAAAGGAAGGGAAAAAAAAAAAGTAAAAATACTGTATATAATTTATGACAGTGTTCAACCTTGTCCAATGATTAAGATAATAATAGTGCCACTTTCTATTCAAGTTGCCCGGAGCTTTCTTTCGTCTGAAAGTAATTTTGCAAAGCGAGTAAGAGCTTCTTCATTAGTACCCTCTCCTTGAACAGGCTCTGGTAGACCGGTTTCCAAATTCACCCTTGAAACTGGCTTCTTCAACAAACTATCTCCGATTTGAATAAGTGTTTGCATATTTTTTGTGGTAGCAATGTCAACTGATGATGCGTCCCCTGATAATGTATCCTCCTGTTCATTTAAGCACAGTCATGTCTGTACTGCATATTAAATATGCACCGAGTAATTTTAAAAATGATTGGATACCTGAATACGGAGGTAATTTTTTTCATTGCGAAGGGATTGGAAAAGGGTTGAAACGTGAATATCGACCATATCAGAGCTTGCATCAGCAAATATGTTGAACAGTGGTGTTGCACCATTGTTGTAAACCCAACCAAGCAAGCCCCACCTTTTGGCGTCCTCTACGTTGTACTTCTCTTCTAGTTTAGCTATACCAGTTCCTAATGACAGAACCAGCATTCTGTTTGTGTCCATTGGTTCCATGTCCAAAAGTTCAAAGTTTCCCAACAAAATTTCTTTTGAAATGTGTGTGATTGCCATTAGAGTCTGTATTTATCCATCAATATAATTCAGTTTTTTTCCAACTTATTGAACAAAATAAAAAGTATTGGTTCTATGAGCCACTACTCACTGGATTATTTGCGGCAACACCTCCATCGACAAGATCATGAGTTTTTATTTTTCCTTGTGCGTCCGTAGTTTCAAAATAGTGTGGAGGGAGAAAAGTTGGAGCTGCAGACGTGCCTAGACAGACATCTGATAGCTGAGCATTCTTGGAAACACTTGCTTTTGCCTGGACAATATTTGATCAAATTAGTATTAACATTAAAATATTCAAATATAGATATGACAAAGGTAAATTCGTAATTACTTCTTTTGAAGTGAAAATAATTGGTTGAAGGAGCTTGATATCAAAAGATGGTATCACCACATTTGTTAAGGTCTTGCTCAGAGTGAGATTGCCTAATAATCCTTCGATCAATGACTTGAGGTACTTCCCATCATATTTCGGACCACCTAATATATTTCTAATGGTCGAGAAGAAGTTGTTCCGGCTTAAGATTTAAGGATATAGACACGATCAGTACTTTATTAAGCAAATCTCGAAAAAATTAATCTGTCTTTCTAAATAATTTACCTTCTCTCAGGGAAGATCTTGGGGCCGTGCTCCAAGTAGAAGCTAGTAATGTTTTTTGCAGCATACAAGGGGCGATTATCTTTACCAGGAGCCGTGAGCATGGTAGTAATTAAACCCCCTGTGCTTGTTCCTGCTACTACATCAAAATAATCTGCAATTCTTGCATTAGGTCCATCTAATTCCTGGAAAATCACAATCGTATCTATTGTGAGGAGGAATGGATGGGAATAATATTTCAGTCGTGTGAGCAGTATTGTGTACGAAAAGTGCAACCTTGAAAGTACCTGTAGTTTGGATTCAAGGAAGGCAAGAAAAGTGCCAGGAATGATGCCTCTAATGCCACCTCCATCAAGACTCAAAACTGTTACCATTCTTCCTTTTGTTTGAGCATTAGCCACTGGAGATTGTAAATTCTGATGTATTGTTACCAAAGTAAATGCAAAAAGAAGAACCCTCTTCTCCATTTTTTAACTACCAGAGGTAAATTACTACAAAAGTTTTACCGACAAAGAGAATTTTCAAGGAAGAATTCTTTGATGCTCTCCTATATATAGCAAAATACGTATATCTATATTGAACTATTGATTTTGATAAAGTTCTTATCTCTTCGTCTGAACTTTCCAGGAACTCATATGACTCCACGTGTAAATCTCATTCTCCTAAAATTGTCAAATGTTACCCCACACAAAAACTTTTAATTAGGAATTTAACAGATTTAATTCTAGGCTCAGTTTGATACACCACATTTTCTATGGATTTTTCTCATTTTCCAACTCTTGTATTATTTGATAGATAAAATTTACCCGAAAAAATGTTTTTCAACTTTTCAAATTTTCCACCTTTTTGAGGAAAATAAATTCTTGATGTTTTGATTGTTAAATATTTTCTAGTTTTTTTTTTTGCATTTAGAAAAAAATCTAGACACAATGGTAAAAAAAAATTATCACATTTATTGACAATTTCTATGCAAAACAAAGCCAAACGAATGATATTTAGTATTATAATTTTTTTTTTCAGTTTTTTTTAAATGCAATTTGAATAAATTCTAGACCCAATGATATAATTTTTTTTTCACATTAATGGACAATTTACATAAAAAAAAAAAAGTCAAAGACTCAAACGGACACCAAACTTTCAACATTTTTCATGAAAAATTATACCAATCAAACACAATTAACTACAATTTTCAGTAAAATAATTTCTAGATAAATCAATTTCTTGTAAAACATTTTCTTTTCTCATTTTTCATATTTACAATCAAACGGACATTTAGTTCTTATTGATAGTATATATTTAGCTATGTTAATGAGCTGAGCTGCAAATTCCGGCTAAAAAAATGAGGTTGGGCCCACTGCTCGGGCCGAGTAGACTCGAGTCTTTTGTTTGTTATGTTTTTTTTTTTATTTAATATAAAGGCTGCAGGCTGACGCAATTTTAATTATTATTATTATTTATTTTTTATGGACAGGTTCGTCACGGGTTGGCCCTGGGATGACAAGCTTTTTTGCCATCTTTGTATATATTCTAGATTTTTTATTCTGGTCGGAACCCATTTTGACTGAGAGTCTGTTACTGTAGGGTTTAAAAAGCTAAAACCATAGTGGAAATTATTCTTACAGTAACATAATTCAATAATTGAATATTGGTGAAATGATAATGGTAGACGAGACAATGTTATGGGTCAGTCCCGATTACAAGACAAATAGCTGGTGGGCCAGAGTGCAGGAGTTACGTGTTCGGTTCAGTGTGTTAAGGGATAGAATCTCAGATCGAAAAAAGATAAAAATACAAATCAATTTATGAGGATTTAGGCTACTATTCTTAATAAGGTTGACTTTTTAAGATGAAACTTCAAATCTTAACAAGGAACTTACAAAAATACCTCTAAATTTTAGGGTCTTTTAAAAATTCATATGAACAATATTTTAAAAGTAAAAATATTTTACAACATTAATTTTTTTATTAAAAAGTGACATACAATTTCATTTTTACTAAAAAGTGATGTTTGTTACTAAAAAAAGTGATATAAATTAAAGAAAAAAAATGACACGAAATGGGAAAAAGTGACACATACTTAAAAAAGTGACATAAATTATAAAAAGCGATAATGCTTAAAAAAAGTGACAAATAATTAAAAATGACAAAAATAACAAATACTCAAAAAGCAACAAAAATTTAAAAAAGTGGCAAATATTAAAAAAAATGATAAAACACCTATCAAATCCTTAAAAATCAATTCAATAAAGTGACAGAAACTGAAAAATTTACAAAACCTAAAAAAAGTAACAAAATACTTAAAAAAAATAACAACCACTCAAAAAAGTGACAAAGAATATTTGTCAATTTGTTTGTTGATAAAAAGCTGTTCGTAGTTGTAAGAATAGACAGATATGTATCCAGTCACTTTCAGGAGCGAATCCAGCACCTGGCCAGCCTTCTTGACCGCCTGTGCTGGATCTGTCCGGAGCTTCAGTTCAGCCATTTATGTTAGTCGACGTTCGCCGAAAAATGAAGAAGATGCCCAGATTTTTTTCCCTTTCCTATTGTTTGGACAAAAAAATAAAGCCCAATGAATGGGCCTAATCCATGGTGGTTAGACTGGAAAAGTCACTGGATTATGGTAATTGGTCCACACTCCACTGGCATCAGTCCATTATTGATGGATATATGGGTTTTGCTTGCAACCACAAAATGAAAACTGACAGAGGTGGGAGATTAGGAGATGACTAAATACACTGTGCCGCTGCGGACTTCTTGTCTGTGACGCCGCCGATTGACGAGACTGGTGGACGGTGAACGCCTGACTCGGTGAACGGTGAGCACCTTGATCTTTAGTTTGGTCGGTGAACAGTTGTTCCAAGTTTCACTCTCTGTTTTTTTTTTTTTTTTATTTGTGAGTTATGAGAAATGAGAATTTATGTTGTATTATTGTTTGAGACTATGAGTTATAATTTTGATTTGTGAATTGTGATTTGAGAAATTAGGTTTTTAGGAAATTAGAAAATTTTGATTTGTGATTTTACGTTTAGTACATTTACGTATGTATTGAATTATATTTTCGGCTATAATGTTCGTTAATTGTCAACGGTCAACAGTCAATGGTTTCCGTCCTAGCTAAACTACAACGTTGGATTCGCCCCTAGACGCTTTCAACTATATATGCTTTAGTATATTCCAAAGTAGTGATTTCTCAAAGCTTCCATTATTTTATTTATCATTTGATGATAGTAAATGCATTGCTGAAAGAGAAATATCTCTATAGGATGTCAAGAATAGAGGAAAAAATTAAGTTCATTTATTGACCTGCATAATACTTAATATGCCCCCATTTGGTGCACATTATTTCCAAGAGACTGCATTTTTCTGGTTGATGTGATGGGGAATATGTGGTTAAAAAATAAGGAAAAGTTATTGACGTGATAAAAAATATTATTTTATTGGAGAATGTGTGGTTGAAAATGAGTAGAAGAATGTGAATGAAAAAAAGAATGTGCTCCAAACAGGGTCATATCTTCAACTTTTAGGTCAAAAGAAATTTCTTTTGCAGAAAATAAGAACCCAAATGAAAAAATTAAAAAAAGAAAAAGAAAAAAAGGATTCTGAACCACAAATAGCGAAATTGATGTAAGAAGGGTGTGTGTGCATACGATGGAAATTCTTCATTTGGCGATACAAACTTACCTTTTGTTGAAAACTTTGAGGTGGCAGTTGTGTATAGATGTGGGTTGGTGGTGAGGGATTGTTTAGAGGTGGTTGGCAAGACAGTGGTGGAGCAATTACAGACAGCAGTGCGTTGTCAGCGATGAAGTGGGACTCTTGGGAGTTTTGGGGATTTTGGGATGTTTTGACATATTAATTACAGGATTAAGGAGTTTAATTAGTTTTAAGGTTATTATTCTAATTTTTATATTTTTGAAGGGTAAGGAGCTTAATTTCCTCAATCTTAACATAGTATCAGAGTACATTAAACTTTAACGAATAATTAGATTCTATTAAGACTCAAAAAATTGAGCACACAGATTTCAAGATTGGTCTGCTCAAATGAGCCACCACCTTGTTAGAACATGTTAAGAGATAGAATCTCGTATCGAACAAGGATGAACACATAAACCAATTTATAAGAATTTGGTCTACTCATCTTAATAAGATTGACATTTTAAAATGTAACCCCAAATATTAATGCAGCGCACAATGTTTAAAACATGGAGAATAAAAAATCAAAATAGAAGACGTCGACTTGGAAAATTGTTTTAGATTCTGTTTCACGCATTTTACAGTTGTCTATCGAGGGAACCTAAAATCTTTGCCGTATACTCATTGGACTTGAACCGAGCATTGAAGAAAGCAGAGATCATAGCAAAGTAGTGTTGGGGTAAATTTGGGATTCAACAGTGTTGCACTTACAGCACTTAGAGGGCTGTAAATTTCCCACACTAATTAGAGAGTGGCTTTTTTGTTTGGGATTAACTTTGCATTGATATTCTAGCCAATTAGAGTTACAGATGCAAGTAAATTAATCACTACATGAACCAAAAGGTGAATGATTAAGCATTTTGCTTTTGATAGCCAATCATTAAATCTGACAAAAAACTAAACTTTTTTCATTCTAGTTTTGTGTATAGCTGTATTTAGTTGAGACAAACAGTTTTTGAATTTGAAACTTAATTTCATCTCCAGTTTTGTTTCCTGAACCTTGTCATCACGGTCTTCCATGACCAGAATATATACGAGGATTCTTTGCAAAACTAGCAACTTAGTTGGCAGATTTTGACCCATAGGCTCATGTCTAAATCTTCTCATTCAATTTGGTCGATCCATTTTGTATTTATATTTTAGCTTTCATTTCTTTAATTTTTATTAGCTTGCATTTATTTGAGCATTATAGATACAAGGTGAAGTTTATTAGAATAGTTCTTGTGCTCAATTCTGTTTGGACATTTACTTTGTGTGTGGTTTACGTGGTTGCTATATTTCTTGAATCATGCTACTTGTACACTTTTAGTTGACAATCTTGACTCACAACTTCACACTGGCAGCATCACGTTCATCCATTTTAAAAATTATTAAAAACTAT
>CAIGRQ010113454.1:0-13101 GCA_903798375.1 Fraxinus sp. D2006-0159 | reverse complement strand
TTCAATTTTACAATATTTTGTAACAAAATTAAGTTTTTACTAGATTTTCTGGCCATTAGTATAAATAGGACTTCGTTATTCAATGTATGAACATTTTTGACAATTTGAGATTTTATACAATTGAGAGGCATTGTGCTTTCAACCATTGTTTTTCATTGAACATCGTGAACTTATCAAGTTAATTCTCGTGACGTTCAACGTTGGGTGCAGATCAATGTATTGTGTAATCAAGAGATCATTCAAACACTGTTTTTGTTTGGTTGATTGATTCATTGATTTTTGATTCAAACTCAAAATCAAAATTATTCTTTGAACTTTCTTAGAATCTTCAATCTTGTTATGTGTTGCGTAATGTTCGTTGCTACGTGGTTCTCATCACATAAGCAAATGGAAATGATTTCAGTTTCAAAAACATTTAATCGTTTGTTTGATTGAATTATTTACAAGCTCGATCTACTTAATCGGCTCTATAGATCTACACGTGCATGTAAAACCACTTTGTATTTTATAAACTAACATATTTGCATGCAACATATTTTTCTTCGAAAAATAAAAAAAAAATCATTCTTTTTCCGCAATTTTCGAATTTGTATCGAGTCAAAGTAAATGGGTGTAACAACCCTGGACTTCCTTCTCTCCAGCCCCTCCCTAAGCTTGTAATCAAATTGACGTGGCGAACTCCTATTGGCCAACTTTACGTGGAATCAAATGTTATTGGCTGAAGCAACTCGACACCACAATTCCCAGATCTTTATATACAATCGTATATACATACCTAAATATCGCTCTTTAGTTTCTAGAGACTTCTTCGTCACCTCTGCGCGCACTCAAATCGATCGATAGACAAAATTCTGCATTTTTTTTCCTTGTTTTGAGTTTTCGTGATAAATTTTCTCGGATTCGAGAATCGAAATTTTTTAGGTTAACAGAATGAAGGATTCGAAACGAAAGATTTGGACTGTGCAGTATGTCTTACTTTTGTTGATCGGTTTATGCATTTCTCAGCTCTACGCTTCCGACGATGTGGTAAGACGCTGTTTTATTTGTATGTGAAAGTATAACTTGGCTGAATACCTAAAAAATTGCTTCTTCAAATTGAGTATAGGTCGGGAGATGCAATAGCAAGGGATCTGATTTAGTTCGTTTACAATTTTCTGGATCTGTGGTTTTTATTAGATACTGAATGGAATTTTTCAATTGTTTGCTATTTACAGAAATTCTATGACTCTTTTGACGATGCATTTGACGGGCGATGGGTTGTGTCCAAGAAGGAGGATTATACAGGTATGATTTACGTGGATCTATTAATTGATTTGGTTTTTTTATTTGTTCGAGAATGTGTTTAAGTTTTTATGAAAAGCTTTTTATTTTTTTGCTGGCTTCGTGCTTGGGATTCAGTACTTTTCTCTTGATTTGAATTTCAACTTGCGTATTATAGATGAAAATAATTGTCTTCAAACTTAAATTTAATAAGTTGGTAAGTATGTAAGGTTTCTACTGGTAACAATATGTTTAAAGAAATTATCATTTTTAATGGTAGGTGTCTCTGTGTCGATGCAGAATGGTTGGCAATTTTGTTGTAGAAGATCAACAACTGATTTTATTTTAAAAATTTCACATAAATAGTGTGGAGAGTCTGGATTTTTACTCGTATAAAATGAACAAATCCTTTATACCACAACCAACGGTATGGGAATTAATATGGTTAAATGTCTCTTTAATGAATTGAACTTTTCTGAAAAACTGGTGATGAAGTGAACTTGCCTTCGAGGATGCTAAATACTTCTTGATTACTTAAAGTTCTACTAATTAATGCCGTAACATACAACATAGTTCTGGTGCTGCAATTTTTGTAGCAAAGAAGTTGAGAATTTAATTTATAGTTGTAACTTTGTATAATAGTACAAAAATGAGCATACCATTTGTACTAAAACCTGTGGTTTAGGATTTTACATGGTTGGAATCTCTGTTTATTGTGTTGAACTTTTCGTAAATACTAGCACTAAGCTAACTTTCACTTGAGGATGTAAAATGCTGTTGATCACTTGAAATTCTTCTACTCAATGCTGTACCATACAATGTATACCTTTGTCTGAAGCAGAGGATGATTATACAACTGCATTTCTTATCAATGAAGGGATCGTTGTATGAATACATTAGCATAGGTTGAAGTTATTTGGTAAGCTGTGTATTCACATTTTGAGAACATCTACATGTAATTCATGCTGTGGTCAGCATTAATTGAACGTATGTTTTTTTTTTTACAATTAATTGCTTAATTGCTGAGGATGCAATAATTATGCTTTATGCTGATATGTAAATTGTTCTCAGGCGTGTGGAAACACTCAAAGAGTGAGGGACATGACGATTATGGGCTTCTTGTGAGTGAGAAGGCCAGGAAACATGCCATTGTAAAGAAACTAGATGAACATATTAACCTCAAGGATGAGACAGTTGTCCTTCAATATGAGGTTCGTCTCCAGAATGGTCTTGAATGTGGTGGTGCTTATCTCAAGTACCTTCGTCCTCAGGATGCTGGCTGGACTCCAGAGGGATTTGATAACGATTCTCCTTACTCCATAATGTTTGGACCTGATAAATGTGGAGCTACAAACAAGGTTCACTTTATTTTGAAGCACAAGAACCCTAAGAGTGGGGAGTTTGTTGAACACCACCTTAAGTATCCACCCTCTGTTCCTTCTGACAAGTTGACCCACGTGTATACTGCCATCCTGAAACCAGATAATGAGCTGAAAATCTTGATTGATGGAGAGGAGAAAAAGAAGGCTAATTTCCTCTCAGCCGAAGATTTTGAACCGCCGCTCATCCCTTCTAAGACCATTCCCGACCCAGATGATAAGAAGCCTGAGGATTGGGATGAGAGCGAAAAAATCCCAGATCCAGAGGCCAAAAAACCAGATGACTGGGATGAGGATGCTCCAATGGAGATTGAAGATGAAGATGCTGTGAAACCTGAGGGATGGCTGGATGATGAGCCCGAGGAGATTGATGATCCTGAGGCCACGAAACCAGAAGATTGGGATGATGAGGAAGATGGTGAATGGGAGGCTCCTAAAGTTGATAACCCCAAGTGTGAAGAGGCACCTGGGTGTGGAGAGTGGAAAAAACCAATGAAAAGGAATCCTGGTTATAAGGGTAAATGGCATGCACCTCTCATTGACAACCCCAATTATAAGGGTATTTGGAAGCCTCAGGAAATTCCAAACCCTGACTACTTTGAGCTCGAGAAGCCAAACTTTGAGCCCATCGCAGCCATTGGCATTGAGATCTGGACAATGCAAGATGGCATATTGTTCGACAATATTTTGATAGCTTCTGATGAGAAAGTTGCAGAAACCTACCGGGCTACTGCATGGAAGCCAAAATTTGAAGTGGAGAAAGAGAAACAGAAGGAGGAGGAATCTACTGATTCAGAGGGTCTTAAAGGGATCCAGGTAACTAGTTAGATAATCCTGTTCTATGCATGCTTTTTGCAATTTGCTTTCTGCTACTTTGAACATTAACTGCTAACACTTGTTGCAGAAAGTTGTATTTGACTACCTTTACAAGATTGCGGACATCCCTGTGTTGGGTGATCACAAGGTCAAGGTCTTGGTAAGTCATCGGACAACAGTATTTTCAGGAACAAGTGTTTTTGAGTTACATGTAAATGTAATTGCCTAAGACCTGGACTTTGATTTGCAGGAGCTTATTGAGAAGGCTGAGAAACAACCAAACCTGACAATTGGAGTCCTCGTCTCCATTATAGTTGTCATCTTCTCTCTTCTCTTGAAGATCATCTTTGGTGGGAAGAAGCGGCCTGTAAGTCATTAGTAGTTCCCAATGCGATTTACTCTTTCTCTGGGTATATACAGCCATTCATTCCTGGTGTATTATTTTGCTCAATTCAGGCTCAAGCGAATGTGGAGACAAAGAAACCCGATGTTGCTGAGACTTCAAACAATCAGGGTGATAGCACTGAGGAGAAGGAAGAGCAAAACGAGGATGCTGATGCTGCTGCTCCTCGCAGGAGGAACACCAGGCGTGACAGTTAGGGAATGAAGGTCCAAATGGAAGTTAGATAGAAATGATCTGTGGTCCCCATTGATAAAACTCAATAGATTTTGGACTTCAGATGTTTTTCCATCCTGGAATATTTTTACGTCATCACCCTAATGCAATTTTTTCCTTGTTTAGGTTTGTTATAGACTATGGCAATGTATATTAGACAATCTACTGAGATTATGGTGTTTTTTACGTGGTTGAGGAAATTTTGGAAGTTTATGATTTGCCTATGGTTTTCTGACTTGATCACTTTGATTTTGAGCTTCAGGTCGATTTATTTGCTCTGTTGCTCTTTCCTTTCCTTATGTATTTTTCCAGTTTTTTGATTATGAGAAGGTATGATTCGGAGACGAAAAGATGAGTCGATTTTTTTCCTCATTAGGGTTGGATCTTTTGACTACGGTTAAAATGCTTCTACTATGAGAATATTTTCAAGACTTTTTACGTAAAAATACGAGTTCTGTTAAAAGCACTGGTATTTGTACCTTTCCATATTGTAAGAAAAAAGAGTAGTGCTATTTAAACCACCCATGTTACAACACCATTCTAGGCTACACTAATTCCATATCGTAAGAGCTATGAAGATGTTTTGAAAAACAGTAATACTATTTAAACTACTGTTGTTATATCATCATTTTAGGCTACACTAAGTGTCCTCAAAATAAAAGTTACGACTAAATGAATTGCATAATTCTAATTTTAATTGAATTTAACATTGTTTTTGAGGAACCTTACAAAATGGCCATTCTGGAAACTGCAAAGTGAAACTATCAGAGATTTTCTGGCAACCATTTTTTGGCATTTAGGCAAGGTTACAAGAAGTTTAGAATATAGACAACAACATAGATTGATTCACCTTTGATTTTCTCTCACTGGGTATGATAATTTACTAATATTTTCCGATTAAGTAATAGAGGCGCGCTAGGCTTAAGGGATTCAATTTCAGTCTCTGATTTCCTTTACCGAGATCTTTCCCCACTTCAAAGACACATATGACTGCTTGAAAGCAGATTGATTTGCTGGGCTTAAGGACAGGGAGCAGAAAAGGGTCAAACATCGTCAAGGAGACAGACGCAAGTCCTGCCCTTTTCATTTGTTTTGAGTTACTGCTAGATTCGCAGGAAGCCCAGATGGCATCCACGAGGTTAAAAGATATCACATTATTAAGCAAGAAGTTCGCGCTTCACCCAAATCACAAAGCCTTAGAACGAGGCTCGATACCTTTGCTCACTTCATTATGATAATCCAGATACTATTGAATCTATCAACGTCGATGCGGGAAGGAAAGTCAGCTTCAGTCATGCAGTGTCCAACGAACCCAAGAGACTTCGAAAAAAAATTATTTGCTATACAATATCGAATGTTCTTTTTGTCACGTGACGACAAGACCAACATCATGTAAGCAAAACATTGATTTCTTTTCCACGTTTAAAATGAAATTTTAGGAATAACTTTTATGATATCGTTATTGTCCTAAATGGAATGACTTGACATTATTTTGAAAAAATATATTCTGAAATAGTAAATTGATGGAGAATTTGTGATTGAAAAAGAAGAAAAAGTTATTGATGTGATAGAAAATATTATTTTATTGAAGGATGTGTGGTTAAAAACGAGTAGAAAAATGAGAATGAGAATTATAATGTATACCAAACGGGGGCTAAAATTGGTAAAGAATAATTTAGGAAACACTTCCCTCAGAAGAAGTAAAAAAGTCAGTAGACTCACATGCCTTTTGAATATCTTAAAACAATTCAAAGCATGCCCTGGGCTTGGAACGGATACTTTTAAACATACAAAACACCCTATAAACAAACAAAAATGATTTCCCAGTTGGGGAGGAGAGAAACTAGACAATAAAAAAGTCAAAATTTTTAAATTACTCAATGTCATCACAGACAGGAGGTTGCATTATTAAAAGCTCTATAAATTAAAAAAAAAAAAAAAGAAAGAAAGAAAGAAAGAGTTCCAAAAATGTAAAACAAAACTGTTCTCTCACCTCCTAACGACAAAACCTTTTTTATTTTTTCCTTCTAGGCTCCAGTTTTATGCCTGTAAATTGAATATAAGGTAGAATTTGTTCAGATACTGATACAGGCAAGGAAAGCTTGTGTTCAACGCTTTCCGGCAGCTTTCCTCAGAGGCGGTGCTGACTCCTCATCATCCGACTCAATATCACCATACTCCCACATGCCGAGTCTCTTGTCTCGTGCTTCTGTCTGGAATTTGTCCAACTCATCCATAGAGAGCTGCCTATCCTTGGACTCCCATCTCCTTCGTTTCTCCAACCTCGCAAGTCCATCCTGAAAATTTATATATTTGATTGTATTTAAGCAGGTAACTACACGAGAAACAGAAGCAAAATATAATATCAACAAACAATTGATCCTGTTAAAGATTAAGCCCTAATCCCCTACTGTACGAAGAAATATAATCGAAAAATAAGAAAGTAAACATGGATTAATATGGTTCGCCATCAACATGATAGCTATTACGCAAGCAAAAGAAATTCCTTTATATAGTAGGAACACTCGGGAAACCTAATCCAACTATGGCATACCATAAATCTGCGGTTGAAGGAATAATTGTAACATGATTAATCTCCACGGATCAACAAATCCAACTAGTGGGACCATGAATTTGTTTAGGCATACTTAGTTCTACCCACTTTCCCCATTATATAGAGGCATATAATCTATTTCTATGGTCACCTATTAAACAGGTAATAATTTGCTATATATGTTGACCATCTATTTGGATATACTATACTGAGAAGGAAGTTGGGATGTTGATCTATTAGTCACAGTACCGGAGACAAGCTTAAAGAGCATAGTTAACAAAAAAAAATCAAGACAGAGAAATAGAAGTTCGAACCTGCAGCATGGTAGCATTTATGCTAGCATCAGCTTCTGGATCAATTAAAGTCACCATGAATATGGTCCCGGTTCCTTGTCCTTTAACTTTGCCGCCTGATGTGTCCCTTTCTTCAATTATGGCCTTGAATTCTTTTGGACAACTTAGCAAGTGTTCACTCAGCCGAAAAGCTGCTTCTTGACCATAATCCTCCTCCAAGGTTGGAACCTTAAGATATGCAAGACTGCACAGCTGAGCAACACCCGGGGCAGATGATACTGAAGGATCAATAGGACGCAGCTGACTGAAAGTAACAGCTTCTTGGTTTCCATAATCGATGTAAAACACCTCAAATTTGTCATTTGAAGACTCCACGACTCCCCGAGGAGCATTTACAATCTCCAGATTCCAATTAAGAGTACATTAGAAAGATTAACAAAGTAGAGATGTGTTTTGAATAATAAAAATAATGTAGACAAACGAACACATTAAATGTTTCATAAAAGATGGTCTGGCAGTATGAACACTAACACAACTTAACAGAGATTGCATCTTCATGGCTCAACGGATATTGAATGAGAAAACTGAAATGACTGAAGCATAAATTACAGAATAATTTTAGTAGTTCGGGTGATGAGTTGTGCCATATGCAGGGGAATGAAGGATCACAAGATCTAAAATGACAAACAACCACGACATGGCAAGTGGACAAGTTCAGGCAACAAACTACCAGACTTTTACATTTCCAAGGATTATAAGAATGAGTTTAAAAAATACTCATCAATTTTTTATTTTTATTTTTTTATAACCATGGATGTCCGAACAAGCTTGCGTGCACCCGACTAATCCCACGGGCCTGAAGTTTACAGTCGGTACTCACCTCAATGGCCTGAGGGAACTCAAAATGGTGACCATTGGGGAGCAAACCCAATGCCTGACCAATTGAGCAACCCCTCAAGATTTACTCATCAAATTTGATAATATGTTACCCATTATCTTTGAATATTCTAAAAAATACCTATCAAATTGGATAATATGTTACCCATTATCTGAGAACATTCTGACATTTAGTTGTATTTAAGTTATCACACTTCCACCAAACACCACCCACAAGCAAGTGCTAAGGGTAACATATAATAGACTTTCTGAGGGTAGTTTCTCAATCCCACATACGAACTTCCCAGGACATAAAAACAACAAACTAGGAATTAAAAACAAGAGAGGATTTCAAGTTGCGTACCATTGCACGGTTCCAAGAATTATCGGCACTAAACTGAGCTAGAACAATGTCACCCTTTTTCGGATTGAAGGCACCAAGTACAGGAGCTTCTTGAAGGTTTAAGGAAGCAAGCTGCTTCTGAATGGAGGCCACTTTCTGATCAGCAACTGGCTGGACATAAAACTGACCACCTCCCAAGACGTCGGTAACCACCACCTTAAGATAAATATATATTATCAAATGTCATTAAAAAAGCGTCAAATACAATCCTAGAAGTGCAACTGCAGATACATATTATGCAGCACCTTAAGCTCTTCCTTCTGACGTCTTTCAATGGATGAACCATTAGAAACGTCTTCTCCTTCAACGTAATTCTCCCAGATCTACAATAAAATACAAATTAGCAGTCAATTGACCAATAACAATCATTATAAGAAAAAAGTCATGTTACTCACCTTCAACTTCTTCTTTTTTGCTGACTGCTCAGCCTGTACTAGAAGGTGAGCGTCAGGGATCCTGTCAGTGCCAAAAGAAGTTTGAAGCTTTGCCAATCCCGCTTCTAAAAGTGTGACTGCCACATTGGTTCTAGCCTCCCACAATGTCCCCAAGAAAGTTCCAGTTCTATCAACAGTTTCTACTTCAATCTGAGTGTAAGAAGAATAGATTAATCAGGAAGGCATGAAAAGATACAAAAGTAAAGAAGCATGATGAGAGGACTGCAATACCTCAACATCCCTCTGCATTATCTTCCGCCTCATAAGTGCAATGGCCTCATCAGAATACTGTTCATCACGGCCTGGACATCTAACACCAGAGAACGAGAAAGCAATACTGCATGTTTCCTTTGGGATATACAGTTTAAACCGATGACCACTAAGAACGTATTCGACAACTGCAGTCATCCTCCTATTGCGTTGTAGAAATGGCAAGAAGTCTCTAGCTTTTTTTGCGGAAGCCTTATGAGCCATTATAATAAGAAACCAGTAAGTTACATGAACAAGACAACAGCCAAAAGCTAAGAAGGAGGTTAGACTACTAACAGTTAGCAGGTCCGTTATGTGCACCACGGGAGGGTCTTTGGATGAATGCATACCCTTCTTGCCAGCAATAGCACGTGATTCAGCAGCAAGAAGGGCATCATAGTAGTTTGATCTCTCCTCAAAATCTCGGTGCCTGATTACATTCGCAAAACCACGGGCAACCAAAAGCTCAGCAATATTAGCCCCCGTCTGCTGACTTCCAGCAGCAGGTGCAGTACCATCCCCATCCTTAGCTGGATTAACAAGGAAGACAGATCCAAAATGCATCACCCTTGAATCAGTTGCCCCAGCTGCAGCAGCAGGTCCCTCTGCCATACTGACCTTCCTTGAATATTCCATTGAAACTTGCACCTGAATAGATGTAGATCAAAAGTAACATTGTGGTACAAATCCAATATAGTAAATCACACCATAAAATTCAGGAAACGCACTTGACGGCCAATTAGACGATTTCTCAGAAACTCCTTTGCTTCGCGAGCATAAGGAGCAGGTTTTTCATCTCTGCGAGGGTTGCCCATTTTAGGGCACCTAATACTTGAGAGATTGACACGTCGCTCAGCAGATGGATCTCCAAATGGCAAGGAATCATCGGCAACAACTATGCAATCCCCACTTGCAACCTCTATTACCTGCATAAACCCGAAATATAGGAGAGTGCAAAATCAAACAAGGCAAGTAACACCAGGAACCAAAATTTACTTTTCCTATAAAGTTCTGGTCATGAATGGCCTTGGAGTTTGTGGCCGGGGGCACGTAGTTTGTCCACATCCTAAATCGGTTCTTCTTGGCTAGAAGTTCAGCACTCTTCAACCTGCGCTTGGCATCATCTTCCAGCAAACTTGCACTCCACTCTACATATTTAGCTAAACCCTGCATCAACATGATGGGGAAGAAGAGCAATGAGGGTAAATTCCACAAGGGGAAAAAATTAGGGCATAAGCAGTATAGTAGACATCAAACAGTGCAAAGATTTTTTCAAGTGTCAAGAAAACAAATCTGAACACCAGAAAGAAATCAAGTAGCTTTACCTAGAGATAGGCAACTTCTCGTATTATAAAAATTGCCAAATAAATTCAAAAGCATCAATGACAATATCCAATTATCTAGTTTGCCCTATGGAATAGGGTCGAGGTACAGGGAATAGCCGAAGAAAGAGTTGATTTCTTTCTAAAAAGTTAAATGTTGGCCTGTCATCCATCACATCATTTAGAAAAATGATAAATTAGGAGCTATTTGACATCTTCTGTATCAAGCTCGTCCCAGTCGAGCAATCAAAAAGAAATTATAAGAACCTAGCAAGAGAAATTTAATATCATAATCTCCGCAAGTTTTTGTTCTTTTTATGCAGAAGTCCTCTCAATACCTAAAAAATACGATATCCCATTTCAAACTATCAGTACAAGTTAAATAGTTCGATATCTGAATAAGTCTGACCTAACATACCATAGTGAGTAACACTTTCATTTAGAATCTGCCATTATAAGCTGAACAACTTATCATGCTTGTCATAATTCAACATGTGCCTTGTAAAATGACTTACCGTTTCAACAAGTTCCAACGCCAGGTCCTTCGCTGATTCACAGTCCGAATAATATACCGAACCAATAAGATTGCTAAATTTGTCAACACCCTCCAAAACAATCCTGACCTGGGAGCCACCCAATAAGAATTGTAAGCCTATCTAAGAAAATCAAGTACCAAAGCAACAGCCATCAGAAATTTACTCACTTCTCTATTCAAAACACGAATCTCGGTAAAATGTTTGGCTTCCCTCCCAAACGGATCAGGCGCAACTTCATTAGCAGCTGCGGACGAAGCAGCAAGTCTTTGTGCCGTTGTCAGGGGGGCACGAGGTTCAGTTGAAGAATCACCATTTGGCTCGTCAGAGGATATTTCAGTTTCAATAACAACTTCAGATGCAACCCTTCTGCCCATAGATGGGGACTGGTAAAACAAGTAAAATGGACAAAAAGTGAATTGAAATCCAGCTGGAAAAGAGAATACCCAAACCAGTTGTGACCTAGTGCATAAATTGCACTAAGCTAGGATTACATACCTGAATTCCGGCGACAAACACTTGGACAAACTGAAAACTTGGAAGCAAATAAACACGAAGTGTGCTCCCATCTCGGACCTGCTCCACAATAACCTCCATAGGACTACCTTTGTTTGAGGCCAAGAGGCCCATAGCATCGAAATTGCCAGAATCACCAATGGCTGATGGAGGCAGGTTCCTGATAGATGCCTCAGAAGCACCTGGTTCCTGGATCCAACAATAAAGAGGCCACGATTAGAGAACAATATGACACCATTTAGATAATTACTAAATGAAAAATTATACCTTATTTTGTGTATTTAAAGGGGAAAGTTAACACGTGATATATTGGGGTACAGGGAATTGATTACACAAAAAACAAATTAAGACATACTCTGTTCCAACGACCTAGACCTTGTTGTTTGGCTTGTTCTTCAAGACGTAGTAACTCAGCTAAAACAGGACTAACTTCTCCCTTTTGTTGACCTTGATCTCTAACCTGCAGCCAGAAGAACTCATCTGATGCCAAAAAAATAAAGAAGAAGAAATACAAGTGTTAGCAACATAAATGTGGAAAAAAAAAAGTCACCTTTGCCCAGCCTGCAGCAACAACAAGAAAGGATACATTCGTATCGCCATTGATCAAGAGCACAGATCCAAATTCTCTGCCTATGGATGGAACTGTATAATCTACTCTGAATGCAATGTCCTATTGGCCGAAAATAGAAGTAAATCTAATAAATATTGTTCTTTATAAAAGAATAGAACATAAAACATATTAACGAAACTAATTCAGTACTAAAAACCTTCCCAATACATAGCTTCCTTAAAAATTCTCTGCTCTCCCATGCAAATGGCTCATCAATACTGCCTCTTCGGGCCTAGAAACAAAATGACAATTCAAGTGCAGTGAGAAAGAATATGAAAAGGACATGAAACATAGTACACAACATACATCAAATGAATGACTCGTTAATAATTAGTCCAGAAATAAAGAACTCTATGACCTCAAATCAATGAGCAGAGAACCATAAGGTAAGCACGTAAGCCATTTAAGGAGAATATGGGCCAATTTATCCAGAAAACTTTAAAGCATAGCTCAGCAACTAAAATATGTATGTTCTTTATTGAAATTCCAGCACAACGGTAAGAACAATGGCGTCATTCATTTGGCATAATTCATTAAACTGATGTAAAACTGTAAATAGAAGAAAAGCAGGGAACAAGGATAAAGTGGGATAAATGATTGAACAGAAAACGTAGTTGCTAAAGGGTCTTAAAAGACAGGTCAAGAAAAACCTCGACAAGGTCCAACAACAGATCTTGCATGAAACCATGTTATAAGAAAATACAAAGATTCAGCTATTTCTCTTCCTAAAGATACCACAAAGAAATTGAAATTGTGATACTTTAAAACAAAGTAAATATCCAGTAAACATTTTGTTCAGTTCCCAATTGAAATATCAGTTGGAAAATAAACATCAAGCTTACACCGACAAAAAGACAACACAAATTAGATTTTCCAATGTTGAGAGAACATACCAATTTAGGAGCAATCAGAGATGACAAAGTAATTGTTTTCTCTGGAGGAATCCCTTCCTTCAAGTTTGCCACTATCACCAAGCTGTCACCAGACGGAACAGCTTTCACCCTCCCGCTAAGCCATCCAAGGTTTCCAGCAGTTGATGCCATTTCAACAGCTCAAGGTCTGCAGAAAGACAAAAGTTAAATCCAAAGTTTAAAAAGGCGAAACTAAATACTGAAACGATTTTTCTTTATGAGGCGAAGCGTAAGCCTCGGAGTGGATTGAGGCGTAAGCCTCACAAAAAACAACAAATCTAAGTAAAAGAATTATAAAACAATACAAAAATACAAAAAAAAAATAAAAA
>CAIGRQ010113421.1:0-14494 GCA_903798375.1 Fraxinus sp. D2006-0159 | reverse complement strand
TTTTTTTCTTGATGTTTGGTGGTATTAATATGGTTATGGGGTCTGGGTTACATTAATACTGCATCTCAAACTAGCTTATTTATTTCACTGATTATGCTTCTAAGTACTTTATTGCTTATTTCCTGTATCACGCGCTTTTACAATGGTATGTGAGATTGATTTCAGGATACATGATTAATTAAGTTGAAGCTGCATTCAATTAATTCAGTTGGACTTGAATAGCTTTGGATAGGTTGTGTTTTGGATTGTATTTTGTTACAGAATGTCAAAGTGGGAGTTTGTTAGGTTTATATTTTGTATTGGCGATTCTGTGAACAAAAGGACCAACTTGAACAATTATAAAAGTTTAGGGACTGAATTATAAAGTTTCATAGCTGATAGGATAGCGTAGGGTTCGGGGTTAATGTTTTGAACAAGAAGGAATCACACCGATTTTTCGCTAACTGCTCGTCGAAGTGCTGCTCGAGCGGAGGAATCAGAGACTGCCTCGCTCGACCTTCACCCCACTGTCGCTCAAGCAATAGACCCTTTGCTCGAGCAAAGTAGCCTTCTTGCTCGAGTGACGTTTTTACGGCAAGACCTAATTTTCCTTTTCCGATAATTTTACTTGGCCCATACAACCTGTTTCGTCCAACATAATCTGTTGCAGAGAGGTTGAACACATTACATTCTTAAGAGAATTCATGCTTCAACATATCAAAAGTTCAAATCCTCTATTGTTCATGAGTCATTTATTGTGAAAACATAAATCAAACACTGAATTGCTTGCTTCACTTGGATTTGCTACAAGATTGTGTCGTCAACTTTGCTGCATTAAGGATCAAGGAAGAACTGAAGAACAAGGAGTTCATTGGGAAGATCTACAAGAGATAAACTGCGTGAAGAGTCAGGATTGGAGCTCGTGTGCTCATTCCAGAAGGATTGATTTACAAAGAAGAGTTGGGATTGGTGTTCGTGTGCAGATTCTATGAGGGCTGCTTCGCACTTCAGATAGGAAATCAGAAAGCTTGTGTTATCAACTTTGCTGGTTGTCTGTAAGTTAATTGACAGTTTATAATGGATCTTTGACTGGCAAAACGCTCGGAGTTTTTCTCATGTTGGGTTTTTTTCGTGAACAATTCTGGTGTTTTTACCTTTGTTTATTGTTTTGATATAACTATGGTATTCAAAGATAGGTTAAATTGATTTGTATGAATAATCACCTAGGTATAATTAACTTGTGACTTGTTGCCTGTTAATTAAATTGATAATTCAATATTTACACCTAATCACCCCCCCTCTCTAGGTGTAGTTGGGTCGAATCTTGAGCTATATGCTTTGAATGATTAAAGTAGATTTGATATACTTTGAATGATTAAAGTAAATTTGATATACTTTGAATGATCAAATGATATACTTTGAATCTTCTATTTTATATGTTTTAAACAGATGACAATTGATTTGTAAAAGTTAAGGGCACTATATATGTTAAAATTGAGAATTTTATCCCTTATCAAGTGTTGAAATTATTTTGTAAACCATCTTCATTATCATAATAAAAAATTGGGGGAATTATTTACCTACGGCTGACTTTAACATTAAATTTTTAGCATAACAAATAAGTTAATCTTGTTTACTAACAATTAAATTTAAGTGATTATAGCTTTCAAAACATCCATTGATAAATCAATTGATCATCATCAAAATATTGTAATCGAGACAACCATTACAAAGTGGACTTGCGCAATGAAAGTCAAGATCGAAGTCAAGAATTCTAGACAAATCCTTCAAAACAAGAGTTTAAAAGCCAAATATCTAAGAAAGATCAAGACAAGAGCCTATGAGCCAAATTTCAAAGAAAGATCAAAGACTAAATTTTTTAGTTCAAATGTAAAGGTACTAATACTTTGATCTTTACCAATGAATGATTAAATCTCAAAAACCAATTTTGCACTAAAAGATATTTTGATTATTACTTGCATAAAATATTTTGATAAAGGTTAGGTTGATTTCCAAAATGTATTTGAACTTAAATCATATTTCTAAAATTATGTCAAATCGGAAAAATGAGTCTGGTGAATCGGTCAACCAAACTGGTCGATCAAAGTGTTATTTGGTCGACCAAAAATGCAACGTTTTAAAATTTGTCAGTTCTAACTTTTAACCCTTTTGTTCAACTACTATATTTTGGGTCATCTGGACTTTTACCGATCTACCGATCTATACTCTGGATTTATAGAAAGTTTTGCAAGTTGTCCTAATATATAAATAGGTTCTCCTTTGCAATCAATCGAAGATCTTTCAGGTGCATTTAAGAGAGAAATATTTTGATCCAATTTTTGAATTTAGCATTTATTTTATCTACTTCTGCATATTAAAAACTTTGATTGATTAAATCAAAATTTTAAAGCATACATTCATCAAAGCTTTCTTATCTAACCCTTGAGCTATCATTTATTTCATTGAAGTATTAGTCTCTCTTGATACTTAATTTATTGCTATCATTTATTAAAAGAGAAATTCCATTGTAAAATCATTTTCTTTAAATCTTTTGGTCGTATCGAGGTCTCTTGAAAACTCAATATTTTTTAAGAATCGATGCTCTTTGTTTGTAAGTTATCGAAAGCGTTGTAAGAGTTTTGATTGTGCCATGAGTCAATCAATATAATAAAAAGACATTGCTTTGGAGAGTATATATATATATATATATATCGTTTGCATCTTTAATTTCTATTTTACTTATCTTAATTTTATTTACATTTATTATTTAATTGAACTACTTATTCTTAATTTGGTTGATTGAAGATTCATTTTTGAAAAAGTTTCAAAAACCAATTCGCATCGCTCTTGGTTAATTATTCTTGTGCTATCATTGACTACAAAGATAATAATTCTCATAGATATTAACTCTTTTTAGGTCTTCAATAAGTGTGTGAAAACACACTTACCACTAATCTCTCATTATTGTTTTCATTTGTGAATTCTTACTAGATGTTGGACAATTGGACAGATGTGTGAAAAGATTGTGATTCACATAAGTGTGTAAAAATCATGATTTTTCGTGATTAAGATTCTAAAAGGAGTTTGAAGAATTTGATAAAGATATAATTCTGATCATGATTTCTGTCTAAACACAAAAACGATCCTTGTTTAAGTAATTTCCAACATTTCTTTCTCTCTTTTCCCATTTATAGTCGTTGATTTGACCTATTAAGACAAAGCAGATAGTAGACCCTCGGTGATATGGAACAATTAGAAGAGAAAAATCATAAACTAGATGGAAAAGAGAAGAAATATGAAGTGGCTACGAAAATTTGTGCAACTTTCTGCTCAGGTGTCAGATTTATGCGAGTGAATACTATCTGAAAGCGTTTTTCTGTTTTCTACAGTTTCACCAAGGTGACGGCCATCATTGTCAAACTTTCGAGATTAAATTCCATTGTTTATGGTTCCGTTTTAACCTTTTTCTATTTTTAGTTAGTTCAAGGGCACTTTTATTGTTTTTGTCGTTTCCTAGTTTTATTCGAATTTGTCTATCAAATGAGGGTTTTGGTTCATGCTTTAAATATGTGTTTTAAGGGCTTGAAAATTCCAGTCATTTCTGAAAAATAATATTTCATCTTTCGATTCTCTGGTTAATTTCAATATTTCTAATGTATATTCGAGCGAAATTTGAGTTACACCTGTTTGTGTATTTCGAACAAAATCCTTTTATTATTATTTACATTTTCGTCCTGCTTCATATCTTCCCTTCTTACCATTAGAAGAGTCAATCTCCTCTCTCTCTATATACATATTTCTCTCTCTTTTCCAAGTAATATATGTTGATCTGACCTAATGAGACCAAGTAGATAGTAGACCCTCAGATACGAGGAGAATTGGAGTGATTTAGTTTTAATTTTAGGTTAGGTAATGGCGAAGAAACTCCCACCTATACGTACAGATACATACATGCATATTACAACCGCATGCCCTTTGCCCAGGCTTGAATCGTCAGCAGTACCTGATGTACATGCATAAGAGTGAGCCCACTGCCAAATGCATTTATTAATGACAGACAATAATTACATACCCATGTCATTATTTTCTTCTTGAATCATAACTTTGAATTCAAGCATATATATCATATAAATATGGGAACAAAGAAAATGGAAAAATAGAAAGATTATTTCCCAAGATTTGACAGATTTTATGCTTGAATTCAAGAAAGAACTTTCAATTATGGGTTGTACAATATTTGCTCTTTTGAATTTAGAGATGGTGTGTTTGAATTTTAAATCAATTACATTTTGATTTTATATTATAGCATGATGGAGACAGACATTTTACTCAAAGTACGATGACAAAATGTATGACGAGCGAAATAAATTCTTAGGTTGAACTATCTCTCGATGAAGGAACTTTTTTTTTTTTTTTTTTTTTCCATCTTTACGTGGAGTTGAGGATGAGCCCCTCCTAAACATGTAATATGATTTATTTATTTTTTATGAATAAAAATGTTACCTATAGTAATAGTATTGCATCTTTACATGGAGTTGAGGATGAGCCCCATCCTAAACATGTAATATGATTTATATATTTTTTATAAATAAAAATGTTACATATAGTAGTTAAAAAAATATATTACACTATGATGAAAATTGAACTGATATATACATTAAAATGACATAAGAAAATGTAAATATTACCAAAAAGAAAAGAAAAGAAAAGATTGTTATTTACTATACATAAAATATGGAAAGATACTTTTGCTCTTAAATAATGAGATCTTTATTGGTATAGCTCTATTGTGGTATAGAATTTTTTAAAATATATTTTTTAGAGAATATAAAATTAAAAAGTAAGAAAAGTTATAGATCCATATGCAAAATTATTTTATTGCAATAATATGCGATTAAAAATAAGTTTTGAAAAAGAGTGAAGTGACTTTTTTTCCCCCAAAATCCTTGTACCCAAACTGGATGGACATAGTAATATTACTTTTTGGTTGGGGTGAGACGTGAGGACAGGTAACCTCTTTTGAAGTTCTCGATAGTCAAATATCTCAAGAACTTAATGTTCAATTTGATTGAAAGAGCTGCTACATGTACACATAATTTTATCGGGGATATTTTTCAATTTTTCATAAACAGTTGGCAAAAAATAAGAAAGAAAAACTGCCAATTAGGTGCTGCCAGCGCAACACTTATACATCGCTTGCCAAAAAAATTTCCATGCGTAAGGAAAATAAACGTTTGATGTATCATAGAATAGAATGAAACCACGAATAAAGAAGCTCGTAAATCCATTGAAATTTTGTAGACAACAAAAAGTTTATTAATAAAACAAACTGTCTTTTATGAAAACTCTACACTAAACAAAAACGACTTTTGTCCTAACGAAAACCATTTAATTAATCTACATAATCTAATTGAAACAAAGCAGTAAAGCCTAGAAAAGAGAAAAGAAAATCAAAAGTGTCAAACCACCTGTTTGCAGTTATTGAAGAGCATTAATTGAATTCAGAAGAGAGATCTGAATAATGTCATTGAGTCCTAACTGACTCTAGACAAAAATTTGAACGCTTTTTATTCTTATTCTCCATCTGAAGTCAAGAATCAGAATTCATAAAAAAAAATTGTCTCCTATTGCTTATGACGTTATTTTCTGCCATGAACTCTTTTGAGTGGTTGTTTGGGAAAACTTAAAAAAACTAAAGTTAAAATTAAATCAAAAATTAATTTTAACCACACATTACATCCGATCCACAATTAGTACCCACTTTTGGTTGAGAAAGGAGTTAAAGAGGGATCAAAGTTGACAATTAAAAATTTGAAGTAGCAACTAGGCACTGGCGGCAATAAACGGATTTTGGGATCGAAATTTATCGCCATTGGCAGTGCCAGACTACCGCTCGCGCGCGATGCGCCGCTCTTATTTGGAAAAGTTTTGTTTCCATTTTCTAGCTCTTTTTTATCATCTTTTCATCTAAAATATATTCTTTTGGGTCCTATATATATAATCCACAAATTATATGACTTTCATATGAGTTTGTATGAGTTTTAGAAAGTTAGACAATATTGTAAACACAATATTTATTGTATCTTTCTTCATATTAATGAATTCTCCATTCATGTGCCAATTGTTCTTGTATTCTTCTAGTATTGTGATTGTTACTTCAAATTGTGTTATATAATATGGTCCTTAATTCCAAAAAGGTGGTATCGGAGCTCAAATTTTGATTTGTTCAAGGTTTTGTTCTTGTGATGATAATCATGAAGTATGATATTCCATTTTGGATTGCAGCATTAGATTCTCGATGTGATAGGTGAAAATGTGAGCAGTGCTCGTTTAGATGGATTTGAACGAACCTTTGTTGGGATTTTATAAGATGCCCTCAAATTGGTCGATGGAGGAGAAATAACATAACGTTCAAAAGGCTCTATCACAGATTCATTTTCATTTTTCGAATCATATTCTTCAGCACTTTTTGAATGAGAAACTACAGCTGCATTATGGTTGAAATTGTAGCAATTATGCATGACGAAGAATATAACCAGTCAATTGCATTTGAAGTAGCTTTTATATTCTTTATCGTATTACAGAAGTCACATCCTTGAAAATCACCTTGATGTCTTTAAATAAATGGTCGCTGATTTAAAAATCTTGGAGTTAAGTATGATTAAGAGGATTTGGGTTTGATTTTATTATGTTTGTCTCCCACTTCATTATGTTGTTTAGAGATGCGATATTATATAGTTATGAAATTATCACCGTTGAAGAAGTATATGATACTTCGTTTTCGAATAAGAAGATGAAGCATCTTGTTGGATCTGGGGCTCAAGGAAAGGCTTGCTATTCATAGTGGTTATGAAAGGGTCAATTCGAAGTCTAACTTCAGTAATAAAATTTATAACTATTTCTGAAAAAAGGGTCACATAAAGAAGGATTGTCATGTGTTGTGGAATAGAGAAAAATAAGCTGCAAATCAGAAAGGAAAGCAATCGAAAACTTTAGGTGAAGTCGACATTGTAGAAAATTGCTACAGTGGTGGAGAACTTTTTGTTATTTCTGACGGCGACTCCAAATTTAACAAGGATTGAATTCTTGATACAATTTGCACTTTTCATATATGTCACAATCGGAATTTGTTTTCAATTCGAGAAACAGTTTTAAAAGGTGTTGTGGTAAATGGGTAACAATGAACCTTGTAAGATAGTCGGTATTGGAATGGTCGCAATTAAGATATTTGACACAATAGTTAGGACACTTGATAGAGTGAGGCAAGTTCCAAATTTAAAGAGAAATCTTATCTCTTTGAATATTCTTAATTCACAAGGGTACAAGTACACTAATGAATGTAGAGTCCTGAAAGTTGGTAAAAGTGCCCGTGTTATATTGCAAGGACAGAGAAGGTCCCAGTTATATACCTTACAGTGTTCTATAAAATCATTGGAGAACAATCGGCAAAAATTAAGTTCATTGGTGGACATTCAATTTGGTACAGGACCATTAGATTTTGATTTGGGGTCTATACTAAAGAATACACCTCAGTCAAGTTCAGAAGTTATGTATAATGCCACTTTGCCACTATCAACAGTGGTGCCAATGTATTCAAATGTTAGGGACAGACAAATGAGAGATATTAGGCTTCTAGAAAGGTACGGGGAAGCTAATTTAATGGCGTGTACTTTAAGTATGGTTGAAGGTATTAAGTCTATCAAAGAACTTTCTACAGAAGTAGTTTGTTGTGGTAATTCTATTACATGGTATGTTTCTGCCCTATTTGGTAATTTGTAAATTTGTTACTCATAGTGATAATTCGAGCAACTTTAACACCTGATGTAATTTTGTTAAGCAGTGCTTTGATTCGATTAATTGAGTTTGTAATAGTTGGATTTTGTAGAAGAGGGTGAGAATTTTGTTGGAGAGTTTTGTGAAGATTTTTTTTTTTTTTTTTTTGTGAAGAGCCAAGTTTTATTTCTTGTAGTGGAACTCGTTTCCAGGTAGAGAATCTTTGAAGTTTTGTTCAATGCAATGGAGTGTGTCAAGGTGTAGATTTGTTAAATATGTGGCCCAAATTCTGAAGATCATTCGTATTTCGGTTGAGAAAGGAGTTAAAGAGGAATCAAAGTTGACAATAAGAAGTTTGGAGTAACAACTAGGTGTCAAGAAATAGATTTTGGGACCAAAACTCAGAGCCTAAGCACCTTAAAGACGTTGGGCTGCCGCTCACTTGGCGCCAGGCTACCGCTAGAGCGCCACATGCAGCTTGCGGGCAAGTAGCAGACTTATTTGAAAACGTTTTTTTTTTTTCATTTTTTTGGCTCTTTTTTATCCTTTTTTCCATCTAAAATATATTCTCTTTGGTCCTATATATACTCCACGAATTGTGTGGCTTTGATACGACTTTGTATGAGGTTTAGATAGTTAAACAATATAGTAAACACAATATTCTTTGTATCATTTTCCATATTAATAAATTCTCAATTTTTTTGTCAATTGTAGTGTGTCACGTCATCCACTGTTTAGCTTATGCTACTTATTGTAGGAAATCAGTCAAATGTGTGTGTGTGTATTCTTCCTATGTTTTTAACTACTCACATAATATTACTAAAACTGTGTTTGATACGAAGCATTGAAGAGCCAAGTTTTATTTCTTGTAGTGGAACTCGTTTTCAGGTGAAGAATCTTTGAAGTTTTGTTCAATGCAATGGGGTGTGTCAAGGTGTAGATTTGTTAAATATGTGGCCCAAATTCTATGTTCGTTCGTATTTCGGTTGAGAAAGGAGTTAAAGAGGAATCAAAGTTGAGAATAAGAAGTTTGGAGTAACAACTAGGCGCCAAGAAATAGATTCTGGAACCAAAACTCAGAGCCTAAGCGCCTTAAAGACGTTGGGCTACCGCTCACTTGGCGCCAGGCTACCGCTAGAGCGCCACATGCAGCTCACGGGCAAGTAGCAGACTTATTTGAAAAAGTTTTTTTTTTTTTTTTTTTTTTTTTGGCCCCTTTTTTATCCTTTTTTCCATCTAAAATATATTCTCTTTGGTCCTATATATACTCCACGAATTGTGTGGCTTTTATACGACTTTGTATGAGTTTTAGATAGTTAAACAATATAGTAAACACAATATTCTTTGTATCGTTTTCCATATTAATAAATTCTCAATTTTTTTTTGTCAATTGTAGTGTGTCACGTCATCCACTATTTAGCTTGTGCTACTTATTGTAGGAGATCAGTCAAATGTGTGTGTATGTATTCTTCCTATGTTTTTAACTACTCACATAATATTACTAAAACTGTGTTTGATACGAAGCAATAGAAAAAAATTGATAATCATCAGTTCCTAACTTATTGATGCGGTTGGAGTTTTGTTAATATTTCAACAGTATTTTCAATAATGATGCACGGTTTAATAATTGCATATTCCGTCTATTTAACGATTGTAAGTCTATTATTTTTTCTTCTGTTAAAAAGACCATCGTATACTCAATTTCTCATTTTTAGCTAAAAAAAGGAGAGGGAAAAATTAAGGACCAAAATGTTCTGTTTTAAGGTTAGGTATCGATTTGCCGAGGAGATCATAAGGTAGAATCAACATTGCAATTTTGGCTACAAATATAAGCCAGCAAAATTCATTTATACAAGTGTTCTATCAAATTATGATTCTATAATTGTCTCGTGATCATTGTGCATAATATTAACTGAAAGACTCGTCCTCTAGTAAAAGCTTGACTTCGAGAGGCTTTCATAGATTTGTTCCCTCGAGACTTGGGGAATTGGAATTGGAGGATCTGGACGATGATATGACAATACAAATACTATTGAGAGAATATTATTTTTCTCATCACTCCAAACTAAATCTTATATAGTGAAAAGATTTGTAAAAGGAGACAGGATAAAAAAAAAATTATGTTCATTGTGTCAAATTCAATTCAGAAGGCATTGAATTATCTCCCAAAATTTTTACTAATGTATCAAGTTGTCCTTCTACTAAATATGAATGGACTTTGTGAACTTTTAGGTAGGCTAAAATATGCTCAAAACAACCCTTCATTGAATCATCTTTCCAATACTTTACTTAGTATAGAACTTTCATATTAATTATGAATGAAGACGTGTTACACTAAAATATGCTCATTTCCCCAAACATTGTGTTTGCTTTTCATTCTTGATTGCCATTGAAGGTTTTTTTTTTTTTTTTTGAGTAATTAATGTAGATTACACTTGATAGTGAAATTATATAAGAATAATAAGATTAAAACAACAAATTCTGGAAAATTAGCACACAAGTGTAATATTAATGTTTGTAGCCCTGAAATCAAGAAAACTAAATAACAACAACAATAGTGCAACTTTTCACTTTGTCCTATGATTGATTCTTGGATTTTAATGCGAAGAGGATGGGTAATGCACCCGGAATTTTAGCTAAGAGGGATCGACCGGCATACGCAGGCCGTCGGCTGCCCCAGTAGCCTTGGTTTGCTGAAAATGGCTCAATTGGCCAATGCTTGCTGAAACATTCATGGCAAGAAGGCTACTGGCATCATATGTATTTCCTCCATCAAATGACCTAATAACTTGCTGTTGACTACTTGGGAAGAACTGGTGGTGGAAAGGGTGGTCCCGCGATCCTACACCGCCGCCAATCAAGTTGATTCCCAAGTTCTGCTGGTGGTGGTGAGTGGCAGCGGCAGCAGCTACGATGAGGCCGTGGCCAGTTACACCTAGGTTCTGATACTTGGATAGCTCGGATTTGGCACAACTGAGGTCCATCTGAAGCTGGCGGAGCTGGTGTTGGAGAAGAGAAATGACTCCAACGCAACCGTATACTGGATCCCGGAGGCGCATATCGGCTTCATAAGCTAGAGAATTCACTGCATCTTCCCTCTGGTGGGGTTGCAACTCGTTGAGGAGTTTGGTGACGTTGCTGGCACCGAATACTTTGTGCACGTTTGCGAATTTCTGCGGCTGATCCGGCGGGAAGTACGGGGCAAAAACGCATTCCGGTTGGCATTTCCGACGAAGAAACTTGCATGCTGCACATGGCGAGTTGGATGAGGACGCCATTAATAGCACTTCTAAGCTTCTAATTCTCTTTACTGGTCTTTGGAATTTGTATTAACCCTGAAATTCTAATAGAAAAGGACTAAAAAATGAAACGTAACATTCAGAAATACATAAATGAACAAAATTCAAGAAAATTGTGCCCTTCTAGGAATTGGGATCTGCATATCTGAATTCATAAATTATCTAGAAATTAAATGGAAAAATCAATAACAAATTGGAAGGAAATAATGGCATATATTCCCATTCTTGTTAAAGTCTTTTACTTCTTAATTGCATAAATTTTTCAAGAAACAAATATGCTTCAACATTGAATGTAGAGAGACGGGAAGAAATAAATGAGATTTGAGGGCATCATTTAACAGAAATTAGTCCAACCAACAAAATCATTGACAGCTTTAAAGAAGCAAATTATAAAGTTGATTGAAATTTGAAAAATCACGTCTTTAATTACTTAAAGAACCTACTCTGTACAATGAAATCAAGTTGATTTAACAGGCCATCAAGTGACAGAAATTGACCAACTAAATCTGGAAAATGAAAAGTTTAAATAACCTACCCTCTACATATATGCCCCTCGCAGGATCTGTCAATCAAATTTGAACTGTCAAACAAATAAACCCATAAATATAACAGCTTTAAAAAGGAAACATTGTTCATCTATGGACTAGCAAGAAACATAAAATGGGGTTTTTTTGGAGGCAGGAGAGAGAGATTTAGGGTTCATGAAAAATGAAAAAGTATGATTTTGTAGAAAGTTTAAGGGATCGAGTCTCTTGTAAGTCAAGGGTCGTTCGTTTCTTATTTTTACCATTGTTAAAGCAGATCTTGCTTAATATTCATCGTTCAAACATGTGAATGGGTGAAGAAGATTTTTTGAAAATGGAGAGAGATTACTTCAGTTACATGTAAAACTAAGACTTTTGAGTTACATACACATTAAAAAAATATAGAAAAAAAATGAAAACTATGTGGCGTACGTACGTGTGCGTGAACATGCTAAACAAATCAGAAAAATATACCAAAGTTTATATTAAGAGTTGGCTGTAATCCTCTTCTTCTTTAAAATTTACCTGCCTCGATTTCTGGGGTCAAATATATTTTTCCTTTTGGCTGGTGGGTTTTTGACAAAAGAGATGAAACCAAGTTTGGATCTCGAAAAAGGAAGACTTTTTTCCCTTAGTTTTTTGTGGCCCTTTTTTCTCCCCTCAGAGACAGAATTATCAGTGATATGCTGAAGTTTGCTTAATAGTATCTTCCTTTCGTCTCATTTATTTTATGGACAAATAACAAAAAGGGACCTTATTGAAGTGGCAATCTTTTAGCTTCCTTAGATAAAGATGGTGCAAAGAAGGCGCTGCGAAAGAACAGGAAGACTCTTATCTCATGAAGAAATATATGCATACATACACCAATATCTATATAAAGAGAGAGAAGTGAATATGTAAATATATGTAAGGCTATTGAAATGCGCGGAGAGAGCAAAAAAACTGAGTGTGTATGAATTATGTGGAATAGTGTAATGTGTCTATGTCTTACTATTCCACCGGGATATTGTTATGTCACTATGAATCTATGTTGGAAATATTACAACAATGGAGAAACAAGGATGAAGATGGAATCACCAAAGAAACGAATTAAAAGGCAAGACTTGAACATGCTTTAAGAACGTTGTCTTCAAACGATATTTTCATCATTCCCAAATGTTTCAAGGGATCAATCAAGCCTTTTCAGGAGAACATCAAAGCACAAGTGTCCTTCCTATATGAACAAAATGAAAACAGAAGTTTGAATGTGTAAAGGAAATTGTAATAATTTCTCAAAGATCAGATGGATTGAATTATGATTTCTTGTTTTTAGGGATGATTACTATTCTTTATTTATAGTTTTCAATCATCCTATCACGAAATGGATCCAACCCTCCGTGAAAAGGTGGAACTTTCAGCCAAAAACCTCCATATTTCAAATCTGAAAACCAGCCTAAAGGCTATTTTCAATGCCCATGGGTTGGCTGGACTATTTCCATGTTGTTGCATGGTGCAACCACTTTTGGCTCGGGTGAATTTTAAGAGCCTTATGCGACCGTGAGCTCCATTTGCCCATGTGACCGCATGGGAAAAATGCAATTCCCTCTCTCTTTTTTTTGTTTTTACAATTCATTTCCAATTCATCCACTCACTTCGTCCATTTAAGGCCCAACTCCAAACATGATTTTGAACAACAAGAATATAACAATCCCTCACTTGTTCAAAATCAATGTCAATCACATATTCAAATATTAATACTTATGCATAAAAATTAGATATCTTTTGATTTGAATCTAACTATAGTGAAAATCTCACAAAATATTATCGAAATTCTAGGTAGAATGAAAGCTTTGAATCGGTTATTCCTTATGACAATACCCGTGGAATCACACACAAGTGTTGTGCTTTTACAAATTCTCCAAACTCACTTAGTGCTAATATTGTCTTGTAATAGTCCAAAAATAACTAACCAAGATGGGGTGAATTGGTAAAAGGAAAAGCTTCAAGAAAAAGTGGCACTTCAAGCTACTTGGGATGATGGTGACGATGAAGATCGAAATGAAAGCGATGATCAAGATGAAATCGCCAACATGTGCTTCATGATCATCGAACATGAGGTAAGTACAAAAGAAAAATTCTCTTATGATGAATTGCTTGAAAATTTTGAGAAACTTGCTGTAACTCATTCTATTCTCAAAAAGAAAAATTCTCTATTTAAAGATGAATTAATGAAAACCTTGGAAAAATCAAAAGAAAATCTTGATCATGATTTATTAATTAAAGAAAATACTTCCCTAAAAGAAAATGTTGATGATTTGACAAAAAAATGTTTATAAATTCACCGAGAGTAAGAAAATTTTGATTTGATACTCAAGAAATCAAAAATGTGTATTTGACAAAGGGGAAATCGGATTCAAACCTTCTTTAAAACAAAAATCTCTTAAAGACATGTTTGTTAAGGCTTCAAACACCACTTGCACTTTTTNGTTGATGATTTGACAAAAAAATGTTTATAAATTCACCGAGAGTAAGAAAATTTTGATTTGATACTCAAGAAATCAAAAATGTGTATTTGACAAAGGGGAAATCGGATTCAAACCTTCTTTAAAACAAAAATCTCTTAAAGACATGTTTGTTAAGGCTTCAAACACCACTTGCACTTTTTGTAATAAAAGTGGACATGTTTCTTTTAATTGCTTAGCTAAAAAGAAACTATATTTTAAAAACAAAAACAAGTGGATTAAGTAATCCTCAAAAACTAATTACCAAGGACCCAAGTTTGTTTGGGTACCAAAACTCAAAAATTAAATTATTTTTGTAGGTACCAAGAAAAATCAAGAGCATATGGTTCTTGGATAGTAAATGTTCGAAGCACATGATCGGAGATCGATCACTACTTTCAAACTTCAATGTTAAGAATGGAGGTCATGTAACTTTTGG
>CAIGRQ010113401.1:0-15431 GCA_903798375.1 Fraxinus sp. D2006-0159 | reverse complement strand
GTGTATGGATAGTGAAGCCGAGAACACACCTACAACTATTGCTGAGTCCTCGGATGCTGCTGCCGTAGCGAACTGCTCGACCTCTATATTTTCTGAACAATTGAAGAAGCGTCTCAAGCCAAAAGCTCGAGGGAAACATGACAAAGAATTGAAAAATCTTGATACAGAGTAGAGGATTACTAGCAGAGATGTGGGATCAAAATACTTCAATGTATGTTTCTAAATATTAAATAATGTTGATAATGTCTTTGTAAAGTGAATCGAACCCAGACGAGGTGAGAAAATTAGGATTTGAGATCCTAATAATGGCTGTAAAATCGTTTTATGTTGTATGCCAAACAATAAAATCCTTTCTTTTCTATTTGGCTGGGGCAATTTGACGCAGCTTTATAGTATGGGAGTTAAGTGGAGCGAGTCGTTCGCCATCTCACACCCACAATTTCTAGTGCGAGTCGCACGTTGGCTCAGGAGTTTGCTCGCCATATGGGTTAAAAATGTAATTTCAGTAAAAATATAAATATCGTCTCTCTCCCTACCAAGGGACGAGCTCGCGAGGTGAACTGAGCCACGCTTCAGTTGAGCGAGTTGAGCCATGGCCAGTGGTAGGCGAGCCAAGCGGCTCAGTTGGTATAATCTTGTGATAATCATGACAGCCAAGTCTTGTTAGTGCACGTTTGGATGAGCTTATAAGTAACATATAAGATGACTTCTTGAAAAGCAGGCCAATACATACTTTTCAAAAAAATTATCTTGTAAGCTACTTATAAGCACACCCAAACATGAAGTCCACAAATTTTAAATACATGTCCCTGTAAACAAATCAGTTCTCAGCTTCCAGAAATAACACTATTCATTACTCAGATTTCTTCTTGGTTCTTTGTAAACTCTTTCTTCCATTTCTCGGACAGTTTTATATATTCTTTCAAACTTTACCTTTACAGTGGGATATCAGTAGTCTCACTTTTCAAAATCGTAACTTCAGATGCAATGTTGTGATTTAAGCATCAAACCCAGTTTAAACACAAGAACCTTAAATTATAATCGAGGTTTTACAAACATACAACCGTAATTGGTTCACATAAACATAGAGAACAGCATGTTTCCTTTGGAGCATATGATTAAGGTCTTACATGAGAAAAAAGATAAAGAATTAAGTTCATAAAAATTGTAATTAATAAGTTTAAAAATATATAGGAAATCATATCGTCAAAACTAAATCATTTTCATCTCAAACATATAGGAGAACCAAATATTTGCATTTAGTACCAGAATAAGTTTGTTGTCTCCAATGTGTTCGTGTACTGAAGCTACTCGTTGCATCAGATAACCATGACCGTCCGTGATTGAATGCCAAAAGAATTCATGTCTACTTGAGCAGATGGTTTAGAAACTTGGAATTATACTGATACATTAGATGCGTTCTTGGACATCTCTTTCACCATGGTCTTGACAAAAAGTTCCCCAGCCCTATACGAGGATCGAACCTGGATAAGCCAAAATCCAAAGAATTTACTGTAGAGCCAGAGATGAATATATAATCCACTAATTATGACAAAAATGAAGAGCACTTTTAATTTATATGAACCATGTAAGTACACAAGCAATGCTAAAACCAGTTTAGTAGTTTCAGTCAGGGAATAATTATAATCGAGGTTTTACAAACATACAACCGTAATTGGTTCACATAAACATAGAGAACAGCATGTTTCCTTTGGAGCATATGATTAAGGTCTTACATGAGAAAAAAGATAAAGAATTAAGTTCATATATTGTAATTAATAAGTTTAAAAATATATAGGAAATCATATCGTCAAAACTAAATCATTTTCATCTCAAACATATAGGAGCACCAAATATTTGCATTTAGTACCAGAATAAGTTTGTTGTCTCCAATGTGCTCGTGTACTGAAGCTACTCGTTGCATCAGATAACCATGACCGTCCGTGATTGAATGCCAAAAGAATTCAACTCTACTTGAGCAGATGGTTTAGAAACTTGGAATTATACTGATACATTAGATGCGTTCTTGGACATCTCTTTCACCATGGTCTTGACAAAAAGTTCCCCAGCCCTATATGAGGATCGAACCTGGATAAGCCAAAATCCAAAGAATTTACTGTAGAGCCAGAGGGAGATGAATATATAATCCACTAATTATGACAAAAATGAAGAGCACTTTTAATTTATATGAACCATGTAAGTACACAAGCAATCCTAAAATCAGTTTAGTAGTTTCAGTCAGGGAAGGCTATTGATTAATTGAATGCAAAAACTCTTTTATTTAAGAATCCTTTTCTTCAGCTACTCGAAGTGTATACGAATATGTTTGAAAAGTAACAACAATGCAGTTGGTTTGATTAACACCCTTAAGAAAGTATCGAAAGGTTATCAACAAGAGCTCAACTGTTATTAAGCAACTCTTTAAGAATCCTTTTCTTCAGCTACTTGAAGTGTATATGAAAATGTTTGAAATGTAACTACAATGCAGTTGGTTTCATTAACACACCTAAGAAAGTATCAAAAGGTTATCGACAAGAGCTCAAGTGTTATTAAGCAACTTACAAAATGTGTGACTAATATAACAATCGATATAACTTAGGGGAAATTTGACGAAGTAAAATCAGAAACTTTTTGTAGGAATATCAATAACCGGCTTAAATGGATTGTATAAAGATACGAAACTTAAGCTTAGTCTCAGAGATAATGTGTCAAGGAACGTTATAACAATTTTAAATCATGTAAGAAAACCTTCTCTAAGGTTTCTGAAAATATATGGTTTAATGTTTGAATGTACTGAAGTCGATTGAGACATATTGAAGTGTCCAAGGGACTAATCCTTAACAACAGAGAGTTGATGAAGAGAAGTAAAAATTTGTCCAACAGAGGGGTTCAAATGCAATCAATCGTATAAAAGACAAACCAGAAACCAAAGTCAAAATTTCAATTCGGGTTTGACACTTTTATCAAGGTCCATCGGTAGGAAGTTCTTGTATAAACGAGAGAGAGAGAGAGAGAGAGAGAGAGAGAGAAAGAGAGAGAGAGAGAGAGAGTGTGCGTGCGTGTGTGTGTGTGTGTATGTTAAATCTGCTAAATTTGTTTAATTCTTTCACTAGGCAAACAAAATGTCTGCACCTTTGGTAAGAAAAATAAATAGATTTCTAAATATTTGAGGGTAAAAAGGTAAAGATGTTTACCATGGGTCCGCTTGCAACATAACGGAAACCAATTGACTCTCCATAATCTTTCCAGAAGGCAAATTTTTCAGGTGTGACGAACTCTTTGACAGTAAGATGCAATGGTGTTGGCTGCAGACAAGGAAAGGCAGTAATTTATTGTAGTTTTGAAAATATGCTTCAAATGGACAGCCACAGTCTGTGGCCTAATAAACGAAATTAATATTTTAAGAACTATAGCTAAGGAATCCCTAAGGAAAAGCGAAGAATACTATTTTTCCCTTTTGGGTTAACAATCAAGAATATATTTACACAGCACCACGAATTAGCCTCCAGCTATTCCAGAATGTCAAATGAGATTTGCAAGACCAAGTTGTAACAATAATATTTATTAACTTATCAAATATATAGGAAAAAGAAGTATTGGCATGGCCAGCTAAATTGATACGAGCAAGAATCGATGTCAGCCGTAACTTCTTAAAGTTCCTAAGGCCAGATTTATTTACTCCCGAGAACCTAGCTATTTAATCCCTCGCATGTCAACTCACCTGTAAATATTGTCCAAGCGTCAAAATGTCAACATCTATGGCCCTTAAATCAGCCATGGCTTCCTTCAGCTCATCATCAGTTTCACCTAGTCCCAACATGATAGAAGATTTTGTTACCATCCCTTGCTTGCTGAGCTTTGCATGTTTCAGAACTGATAAACTCTGTTCATACCTGTACCATGCAATCAACTAGCTTAGCATAGCATCACTCAGACAGAAATACGGACTATACCCTGGATTTTAACTGGAATGTATTAGCTTTCAGCATAGAAATGAATTATTTTCCCGACGATGGTATTCTACACTGACTTCAACACCTAACCATTTATAACTGAAGAAGCTGCTGCATCAGTAGATTTTAAATTACAAAAAGTTCAAAAAACGATTCACTTTTATCTCAAAGCGGCAAATTTAAGATAGGCCCCCAACAAGTTTAGTGTGAACACTAGGGTAAACAAACTTAGAAACAACTCGATAAGATTATGACGAGACTGACATTAAAATAGTTGGGAAAATGGCACTTTCAAAGTTAAAACCAAGCAAAAACAAATTAAATAATGGTCCTTTGCACAGGAAAGTACAAGAGTGATCACAAAATTTGATTAATTTTCAGTTTGTATTTTGGAGGAGGCTTCAGGGAAAAACTTGATACAAAATATCTAGATTCACTGAAGATAAAATGCCATACATTAAGAGGCCAATTATGAACTTCGCTGAATGAATGGAATAACTTCTGAACCACTTACCCAGCCCTAGGATCTCTAACAATACGCTGCAGTCGTTTCACAGTTTCAATGTTGTGAGCAAAAACCTCTAACCCAGAGTGTACTAGAGTGGATACGGCATTTAGGTCACCTCGGAAATCAGAAGTTAAACACTCAACCATGATATCAGGCTTCAGCATCTGCAAAGAGATTCATCTTGCAAGTTAGAAGTATGCATTCTAGTCTAGTTAGTGTAAACATAAGTATGTACATGTGTCACATTTATACATTATTAGCATCAAACTATACTCGAATATCTACAATATATGAAGCATGTACATTATTCCATATAAGCTGAAAGCAAATCAAGTTTCATGAACATAGAAATGCTCATACCTTCATGGCTTTGACTGTTTCAGCAAAATGGCTACTGCCACCATCTGGTAAATCATCACGGTCAACACTAGTTAGAACAATATAATCCACTCTGCAACATGAAAATCAATGCAGTATTCAGTCTCTACACACATCTAAAGTCAAACATTTTAAGTAATATGACTTGTGAGCTAATAAAAGTCTAAACTAATGGCTCACATGAATATCAAGCATAGTTCAAGGAAGACTTGACAAAGAGAAGTAAAAACTCTCGATAGTGGAAGAGTTTTTGACCATTCTAAGCTTTGATGAGAAAAACTGGTATGCCCTATCAAAAGACCAAACAGAGGACTCAAAGTAAAGTAATCATTTTAAAAAGAAAGCAAAGAAAATAAGCTACTGTTCAAATATTTAGCAAAACATCCAAGTTAATCTGTCTACTGATGTGGAACACGCATGGTTCTAAAGAAGACTAGCTTAGTTAGGTAGTCAGTTTTAATGACATATTGCGAAACTACTCAAGTTGGGTAATTATTCACTAAAAAATGTTCCATGTTTTTTACCTTTTGGAACGGAATTTTAACTAAAAATAGAATTAATTCCAATTACAAAGATCATTACTGGGACTACGATATTGTAGTGGTTGCAGAACTGTCCAACTAAACAATTGAATTGACATTCCTAGAGAAACAACAGAACACGGTAATGTCTTTAGACATTATCCTAATAAAAATGCCAATCCAATGTACAAACCATAACCTAACTCACCAACAATGTGATTTCCCTTGTAACTTTAGGTAATTTTAACATATACAAAATTAGGTAAAAGCAGAAGGGGCATCTAAATGCATCTTTAAATTGTAAGAATCAAAAACCTGAGATATTAATAATCAAAGACCGGTAAGAAGGTGCAAAAAGTTGTAAGCTTTCAAATTCAAATTCATAAAGACCCATTTTGGCAAAAAAAAAAGAAAAAAAAAGGAAAAAAAAAAATGATTTCAATCCTGCTTAGCTTCTCATAGTAAGAAACAAAGAATTTGTATCTGTTCTACTCTAAATTTTTCACTAATCAATACTCAAGAAAAGTTCAGGATCACAAATTCACAACCCTGTGTTAAAGCTTTCAGTATGCAGGAACAAAGATATGTAACTGGTTTACTGTGGTTTGGCATGCAGCCGTGCTCTGCACACCATGCACCAATACTTAAAGGACAACTGACAGAAAATTGTAGCATCTCCTCGTTATAAAAAAAATGATAATACACCAACCTCAAAACCTGTTTATCGTGTCATATAGAACTTTTTTTCCCTCTTTTTCGCAAGATAAACATAGATGCAGTTATTTTATCTCTCAATATCCATAAAACTTCAGTTATTTTTCCTATCTGGATTAATGTAGGATTCCTGAAGAGTTGGACAAATGTAAAAGTAGTACCAAGCATTTCACTGGGGCTTTTACAGATTATCGAAGAAGTGCCTCCAAAGATTGAAGGATGTCCACAATACTACCATTTGAATTCAAGAGATCTCACTCACCCTACTACTCATCTATGTTCGCGTTTCTGTATATTTCATCTTAAACGATATAGTCCCACAACAAATTAAGACAAATTTCAAGTCTTTAATGTGAGATTGGCCTAACTAACTAGTTACCTCGCTAATAAAAGAAGAAAGTCAAGAACTAGTCCAGTAAAAACTCTGCAGCAAGAGAATGAAAACTATATACCCCCAACTTGCAATTGCCTTGGCAGTGTTGTAAGGTTCCATAGGATCCGGAGGCGCCGGGTTCCTACTAGTCTTGACTGCACAAAATCGACATCCCCGTGTACAAGTGTCACCGAGCAGCATAATCGTTGCAGTAGCAATCCCATCTCCACCGCCATTCCAGCACTCCCCGATGTTTGGACACTGCGCTTCTTCACACACAGTATTGAGTTTGAGCCTGGACAGGGATTCCTTCACCTCCTCGTACTTCTCCCCCTGCGGTGCCCTCTGCCTCAGCCACCCAGGCTTCTTGACATTCGGGTCTCTGCCCGTATGCAGGCCCACCCCACCCGGGTAAGGTGGGTCCCTTTTCACAGCCATTTCGTTGCTGGTGGCGGGCGATTCACAACGGATTGTAGAATTGGATCTAATGGTGGGCAAAGAAGGGGGAGGAGAGAATGGAAGCTTGGAAATACATTGGTGAATCATTTTATGATATGATGATGAATCAAAATGAACGAAAACGAATACTAGAAAAGAAATTCATCAAATACAAATACTGTGTTCGTTTGGAAGTTTATTCAGTATTTGTATCAGCCTAAATGCATTGGAAACTCCGTCCCCATTTTTTGGGTTGCGTAGTTTTTGTTGGCTGGTGCCGCTTGCTTAACATCTCCATGTCCAAAATTCGAAGTCATCAGTCATCACTCGTCAGTTATATCGAGCAGCCAAATTTCAATTTGATTAATTGGCTAATACCATTTGCCTTTTACTCAAGGTGCTTCCTGCCAGAGGAGAGACATTTTTGGACACTGCCAAAAGAAGTTGCATTACAATTTGCCAGGGATCATTCTGGTTTAAAATTAAATAAATTTAAGTCAAAGTTATTAAAATGGAAGGTTAACACAAATGGTACCTAAAAGTTTAATGTTAATATTGTTGTAATCAATTTCTTGCAAGATTTTTGACTCGATAGCATGACAACTCTCAATTCTGCTTGTATATTTACATTCACGTGCATAACGATTTATTTTTTTAAAAAAATAAGAGCCTTTCCAATTAATCGCGACATGTCAAACCTAAATCAAACCTCTCAATTTAAAATCATAATATTTGAATTCTCCTGCATATTTTATTTTAAAATCCTAATCAATTTAAATTTAATTCCGAATGTGTCCACATATGTGACGAATTTATGTCCAAAAATTCAATCACAAATTTTACACATGAAAAATCAGAAATTGATTTACGAAGTAGTTGCACAAAAATTTGACAAATATTACTTTTTCGCCAAAGATAAGCTGAACACAATCAATTATTGTAAATAATATAATGGACGATATTATCATAAGTAATCATTGTTGGACGTGCATCGATTATCACTAATACAAAAATTTCATTTAAAGCACTGACTTGCATTGATCTTTGTCATGTACCATCAATCGATGATTCTATATGTGATCATTTCTTCATTTATATTTTTTTCGTCTAGTACAACTATTCTTGATAAGGCCCTCAAGCAAGTTAGCATGTTTCAGTTTGAAAGTTATTTATAAACTATAAATAGATAGAAAATATTGCTGAATAAGCAGATAATTACAAGTCCTATGGAGTGGATAAAAAATGGAGCAAAACTGAGATAATTCTTCTTGTATGCCATTTTATTGAAGCTAGAACGACCTTTACTACCACATCATGAACTACTGAATCAATCGCAAAAATCTCCCCCAAGTGTCGCCTGCTATAAAACACCAAAAAAATGACAAATTATGTGCCGCTTTACAACTGTAACTGATGATGCATTCTCAAACCTATAAAAATTGGTGTGTAGCCTAAGCTTCTCAAGAACCATTGGATTAGCCAACTGCTGACTCTTCCTAATCCGAACCATCAACCATCTTCTCCAGTGAATCCATGTCCCCAGCTTCTGAGACAGTGTGTAGCCTCAGCTTTTCAGCATCTTTGCTGAAGAGATTAAAACAACCAAGCCAAACATCAATAAATTGGATGTCGCGCAAATGATAGCTGTGAAGACTTAAAGAGGACGAAAATGAAGATGCTTACTCTGCTACTCCAAAAATTTCTTTGACAGTTAAAAGAGCTATCCCTTGAACAGAACTGGGGCAGCTGGTACACAGCAAAGTAAAATGTTCAACCAACAGAACAAGATACTGGAAAATATTAAGAGTGGCCTGTAATGAATAGCTAAACATGACCAAGGTAGACAAATGGCATATTTGGTAAAGTCGATTATACTATACTCAATAGTATTAAGATAGAAAAAGAAGATAAAAATCTAGTCCATTTTACACTGCTAAGCAATATGCACTGAAGGGACACTTTAGACCAGTACTAATGTTACAAGACATTATTATCAAATCACAGTCACTAGTACAGACAGCAAGCTATTAGGCTAGAATCATCATCCTAAACTAGCCCTCTTTTGAAACCTAAGTTGGCTATCAAAGATTAACTTAACCCACCTTAAGTTTATATACTCTGTTTCTTATCTACATTGAAAGAAGATAATGTTTTTTAACACGTGGCAAGTCTCATTCATCTACATAATGGAAAATAAACTTGGCAATTAACCCAACCCTAAACAAAAACCAAAATGCTAGGTACCTGATATTTAAGACTTCTCGGAACATAAAAATATTTAATTTTTTGAAAAACTATATTGGGTTTGGAAATCTAATGTCAAACGAAACTAACCAGCGTCCTTTAGCTTGTCGGGTAGTGCTTATAAGTTGTGGGTTCTAAGAAAGGTGTGGATAATAAGTGGATAGTATTGTGGATCCTACAAAATGTGATAATAAATGTATACAAATGAAGAATTCCAGAAACTGGACGACCGAGCTGCAATTTCCTCAAATATGTATATTTACAAATGAAACTGGAGACAAACTGACAAATAGAAGAGTGTTATGAATGCGGGAGGTTACAGCACCAAGCCTAATAGAGCCTGCTTTGGGCTGTCTCGGCTTAAATCCCAGATCAATCATTAAAGCAGAAAATACGAAAGATGTATTTTTGTCAGATCGTCCACTATACAAGATGATTCAAATCCAACAGCTTAAAAATGGAACCCTTTGAAGGTCATCAGACTTGTTAAACATATGTGAAATTCGAAACCAAAAATGAAAAAAAAACTGCATTCTGATCTCTTAAAACATGGGAGTTTTGATGTAGCTTATTAACATAACTTCAATAACAATTACATTAGATTTTCAAGAAAGTGGCCCCTTGCTTGATATTAATAAATCAAAACTGAACTGTATTTGTTATAAAATACTTCTACTCACTCAGAACTTACTGAGAATTCACGAATTCAGAACTTGAGAGCATGGGCACAAAATTTAGTGAAATAATTGTCCAAAACACTGAAGAGTTAATTACTATCTAAACTAATTCAGAACAACAAAGTAGTTGAGATAATGTCATGACAGATATAGAGCAGTGGCTCACCTCAGAGAGATAATAAACCTTTCCAAAAAGGGCTTGCACGACGAGTTTTCTTTTGAAACCCTTTTCAAAATATCCTGTCATGTCCATAACCACAGGACCTGAAATGCATGCTCATTCCCATCAGAATATAAAGATGTAGCCTGAACTTGCAGGTTTTCATTTTTCCAATTGGAAAAAAAAAAATACACAGGTTCTACATATCCATATAAATTTACAGACCTTGTCAAGTTCTCAACAATACAAAAACCACCCTCCACCACATCCTAGAGACTCCAAAAGAAGGTGTTTAACAGCTTCAACATATAAAGGGAAGGCACCACCAGCAGCTATTAATATATTTATATTTAACATATAATAACCCTAGAAAGAAGCAATTTGCCTTGACTATTCAGGCCATCCCACTAATTTGTTTGCAAGTTTGTCAGCATTTAGTTAATTGTAGAATATGATGTACAAATGAGTATTCATGCAGTTGAACAAGTGACATATGCAACTCAGAGTAAATAAACTGATGTTGTTACCTTTGCCTTTAACGATCCTTCTTGAAATATCACTCAGAATGTTAGCGACTTGAGATTCATCCAACATTGATATTTTCCAAAGATGAATCAAATTTGATACACAATCTGTGATTTAAAATGGCTTCTCATTCAACATATCTTATATACTTCCGTAAAACCTTCTCCATGTCAAAACCAATCTGGAAAATGTAAGATCAAGCAGCTTCTGGTGTCAGACAACTTTAGCAGAAGCATGCTCCATGCTTTGGACATCAATGTGCAGGGTGTTTCAAAATATTAACTGTTAAATGTACCAAAAGCTGAAAATATGAGAGTCTCTCTACTGTTGTTATTGTATTGCTGCACATGATTTTGGAGTCAGATACTTCTCATGCTTATAATTATATTATAGCAACATTTTTTGTGAAAAAAGAGTTTTGTAATAGTGATTTTTTTAGAGAATTTGTGGTTAAAAAGTAGGGGAAAGTTTTGGATTTACATGCAAAATTATTTTATCAGGAGAATTGGTCGAAAATGAGTTTTTAGGGAATGGGGCTCAAACAATGAGCTATAGAAATATAGTTATACCAGGAACGGCCAGTCACCAAGACGAAAAACTCAAAAGGCTTTGTGCAAATATGAAGTAAAATACAGAAATAGAACTTAACATCAAGAACAAAAAACCATTGATAAATATTCTTGCATGATCAGTTAGAAAGCATGCCAATTACTTATCAGCATCTCACCTTCTGCATCAGGCCGTTCAAAGCCAATTGATCCAATGCATCTCTTCCTTGCATAGAAATGAATTTGCATTGACCTGAAAAGTTACCTCCATCACACAGCCAATTATGAAATCAAATGTAAAGGAAAACAGAAGTACTCAGCATACCTAGGGCTAAAACTAATGGAGCAAGAAATCAGCAACATAAATTAAGAAGTATATAAAAATAATTTTTTCATGTTGGGGTATGGACTACCATAGTTCCTAGAAGTTACGAGAATATGCTATGAGAAATTATGAATCCTGATTTTAGTTTCCCTTATCTGAAATATATAGGTTTGAATCAGACCAGCAACTTTTTAATTGGATTGAGCACTTTCAAGGTAAGTACACAATTCTGTGTAGAAGTGCATATACAAGTAAAATCAATAAAGTCTTATCCCATACTTTGGAAATGATAAGCCATAAAAGCTCAAATATTTGCTAACTACCTCACGCCATTGACCTCTCAAGTAAAATCAGTAAAGTCTCATCCCATACTTTGGAAATGATAAGCCATAAAAGATCAAATTTTTGCTAATTACGTCACGCCATTGACCTCTTCGTGCACGGTTTACCATTCATATTATTTTCAACGCCTTTTCATGTCAGTCCATCATTTAATCCAAACCATCTTAACATTCCCTCACAAGTTATCTTCAAGGGTGTATACCTCAGCAAATTCATAAGTGTGCCTATATTATCCAATCTCTTTTCCTTTTACTGAAAATCAATCTTAGCATTCTAAATCACAATCAATTTATGTAGATATTGTTTCTCATAAGTCCAACATTTATCCCGTATATTGGAAAGACATGAACAGTAAAGAAAATGACACAATTTACAAAGCTTGTCTTGATAGAAGTTCACAAGCCAATAGAATACAAAAAATTTATTAATCTCCTACTCAAACTCTCCCTGCCACTATGAGAAAATCGGATTAGATGAGAATTTATGAGTAGACAAGCTAAATGCATCACAAACTTTCTGATAATGTCTTACATGGATCAACTACCAATTAACCTGATAAAGAAAGTTTGTCAGGTAATTAATTCACAACTAAAATTCAATCAGAAGGGGCAGTAATTCGAACACAATCCGTAGAAAGAGAATGTCAACTCTAAATTCTAATCTACAATTACTTATATGCTGAAGTGAAAATTCATAAAGTCTTCTAGAGAAAGTAAACTGTCACTATCTTAAACAGTCATTAACTATTACATTCATAAATGATTTTAGACTTTTAGTAGTTAGTAATCCACAAATGCCTGAATACTATGGCACTGTAACAACCGATCAGTTAGAGTCCTGATTCAACAGAACTTCTAATAAGTAGCTTGCAATACTATAGTACATCTGAAGCCCAAACACGTTCCCATAAAATGCATCCCTCAACTCACTCAATGTAACTAGGGAGCACTCTTATTCCATAACCACAAGGTTATTCTCCAAAGTTGATGTCGCTCTTTCCGTTTTTTCATTGCTTCAACTCACTTTTGCCACATCATCTAAAAGGTTAAGGTAATTACATATCCCGTGTGCTTTTTGAAATGCAAATGGAATTATAATCCCAGATTACAAACTCTGATAACAAATTACAGGGGTCGGCTACCAAAGTTAGTCAGGTAATATATTCCCACATTAATATTAAATCGAAGGGGCAGTGATCAGAATGCAATGCGAACAAAGATAAATGTCAACTTCAAAATTTTAATCCAATAATCACTCAAATGTTGAGTCATAACATTCATAAAAGCCATCAAACTACTACTCTAGAGCAAGTAAAACTGTCATTATCTTAAACATTTCATTAACTATTGCTAAAGAAAAAAGATGCCAGAATTGAAATCTTTGCTCAAGCCTTAACAAAAGTTGCCAAAATCAATCTACTCAGAAATGTAACTAAATCAGTAGTCTTGAAATTATCTTCTCTTATCCTCATCCTCTCCTTTCTTTCGACAGTCTTCCCTTTCAATTCAATTATCTTTTCCCACCGCTTCAAGCCGGTGTTCGTAAATGGGCAGGGCCAAAGAATCCGAAAACTTCAAGTGTAGGGCTCTGATCCCACCCCATTTCTTAGGGACAATCTCAAGGACCCCATCAATCGCAGTAAACACATTATCAACAATCTCTTCACTCTCCGTAACACCCCACCTCCCAACTCTTACCGCACTGCAAGTCCCACCACTCAAACACAAGAAACTTGAAGTGCAGGTCCTTTCTATCTCCTCCTTCCAATTGCAATCACTGCTTAAGTCTACAGGAATCGGGATCTTTCTCTTCTTCTTATAGAACACCTTACCCAATACCACAGGAAGCAAAGGGACCACATCTTTAACAGCGAGGAACATATCAAATGAATCGAAGAGCTTTTTCTTGGCATCAAAAGATTTATAATCAGATTTCAGTTTCGATAATTTCAGAACTTGTTTTATAGGCATGTCTAGAGATTTTAGCTTCTGCTGGGCAAGTCCTGACTTGATTTTCTTGCCATCAACTATGAGACAGAGGTTCAAAAGGAAAAAATCGTGCGGCAGAAGAGAGTGTCGAAGAGGGATTCTGTGTGGAGTCGCGATGAGGTTCTTTGGTGGAATCTTCTTGAGGGTTATCGAGAGATATAGAAAATCATCGTTATCTTCCTTGTGGGTATTTGGTGAATCGGATTGTAATTGCAATTTCTTCCATTTCAGCAGGGCATTGACTGCCTTGCGCGTCGATTCTTTGTTGATTCTATCTGTAGAAGAAGAAGAAGCCATCACAGAGCGAGGCCGAAGCCGGAGACGTCTGGCTATTAGGGTATAATGGGAGAGTACAATAAAGGGTGAGAAAGGATAGTATAAGACAAATTTACCCTTCAAAGTTAAAATGATCTAAAAGAACAAATTGCAGTATAGGTCCCCTAACCTTCGGATTTTGTAGAAATATAGTTCTAACCTTCAAATCCTGACAATGTCATTTTTAACCTTTTAGTTTTGTTGCAGTTATAACTACCCCTTGCTTTAGTAGGACATCTAACCTTCAAAATTTGACGTCGTCAAATATAGTGGCAACACGTCTGACTTTACTTTTGCAATAGTTAGGGCCGATTTGGAAATTTTTTCAAAGTACGTCACTATTTAGAGCATGTTTGACAACAATTAAAATTGAAAATATGGTTGTTATTGAGTCTCACCCAACTAATAAAAGTCAACAATAACGACTACTTTTTTAATTTTAATCCGATTTTAATCTCTACCAAACAGGCTCTTAATAGACATGTGTATTAAATAATTAAGATTCACTGTTTAATTGAGATCTATAATACACGTGTCAGTTAAATAGTGGCATGAAATGATGCATTTTCATTTTTCTGAAAAGTAATAGATATTCTATCCATTTTTAGAATCGTCTTATTTTTAGGAGAGAAACGGATAATTTTACTTGAAAAACATAAATGAAAAAAATTGCAGGTTTTGCTCTAATCTCTACCCATAGCTGCTGCAATTTTCTCATCATACATTTGTAAAAAATTACTTCGGAATCCAAATAATTGTAACCACTGTGTGTTAACCTTAGAACGAGCATGGTCGAGCAGCTGCATGATTGACGTGATCTACTCTCTTTTTAATAGGGTTGAGTAGTTGATGAGGATAGAGTCGAGCAACTACCTTCCCTTGAGTCTCATTTATGACGACAGCTTCCTATGAGATAAGATATATGGTTGTGAAGTTCGTTAGTCTTAATGTCATCAATCAAAAAGATTTGTACGATAAGATGATGTAATGAAATTAGTCCGACGTGTGCTTCCTAGTAAGGGCTATGTTAGAACCTCTTTTTTCTGAAAATGAGTCTAATAATCCTACATAAATAAAAGAGGCACTTTCCTTTTACTATTCATAAGCCGAATGGCCGAGTAAGTCGCCGTTTATGAGCCGAGCCGTTTTCGAGTCAAGCTACAAAAGGTTATCCTATCCTATCCTCATATCCTATCATATCCTTCCTACATTAATAAAAGAGCCACTTTGTTGTGGCACTATTCATAAGCCGATAGCTCGGCTAGGCTAAGTTTTTTTTTTTAATACAAAAATTCGCGAGCCGAACCAAATGGCTTTCTGGCTCAGCTCGGCTCGACTAAGCCGTGTAAGCCTTTTTTTTTTTTTTTAAACGTTTGATTTAGTATTTTAAGTTACAAATATGCATTTTAAACGATTTAAAAT
>CAIGRQ010113395.1:0-17368 GCA_903798375.1 Fraxinus sp. D2006-0159 | reverse complement strand
CGAAAGAAGGGCTGCCTAATTTTTTAGTGTTCCTATTTTGTTTAAACTGATAATGCAATTCTTGTGTATTATCTTTTGTTTTTGATTTATAATATAATATGATTACCTATCAAAAAAATAAAAAAATTACTGATGAGGTGTGAAAATCGTATCAACTATATTAAGATCTCCCCAAGACTTTTCCACTAATAATATAAGTAGAACTTTTTTCGAAGAACTTACAAAATATCCTTTCTGGTACTCTGCATTAAGTCCCTTTTCTAAAAGCAGCACCCTTCTCTTAACAAACTCAACTAGTTTTCTCTGCATCTCTCTAAAATGATATTGCATGGACTGATCCTGAGAAACTTGTGCAGGAGCTGCAGTATCTGTAGTTCCATGTGCAACACCTCCTTCGAGATCATTCCCACTGCTGGTTCCCTTAGTCTGATTTCCAGGTGCTTCAACATGGTCCGAGTTCACACTATTTTGTGATTGAGAAAATTCTAGAGAAAGACCATGTGTGTGAGGAACTCCTGAAGCAGAAACTTGAGCTTGAAAAGTCCCTGAAGATGCATATTGCAATTGAGAAGATCCTAAAGCCGAATTCTGTGCTTGAACGATTCCAGAACCAGGAAGATCTATCAGCTCCTGACAAATCGCTTCTTGGATTCTCAAGTCCTTGTCATCAATAATTGCTTGCCATCTTCCATAACCATGCCTACAATACCAACAAATAAAAGCAAATTAAAATGTAGTAGATATAGGGTCCATTTGGAATGGCTTTTGTTTCCTGTAGAAGAGCATTTTGAGGAAGCTACTTTAATTTTTGTTTAGAAACTAATTTTTAAGTACTTTCATAAGATTAATCAAACGGGTCCAAAACCAACTTTTGAGACTCCAAAACTCCTTTAGGCTTTTCAAAAGTCATGCTAAAATGGGCCCATAATTCGTGTAAGTTACACAAAATATATTAGATCAAATTTAACATTAGCTGCTTCAAATGTCAACAGATATTACATATCCAAAAGACAATTGAAAGAAAAAATACTAGTAATAAATATATATCTAGACCTGGTATCCTACTAATGTTTTGTTCTGACTGACCAACAATTGAAGCCATTCTAAATTGCATCTCAGGAGAGGCGGTATTAGTATTTTTCTTATATCATCATAATTTTCACTCCTTTTCGATAAATTAAAAAAAAAAAAAAATTATAAGAAGAAGAAAGTGCAGCAGACCCAATTCTTATCGCCCAGGGAAGGAAAATAGGAATGAATTATAATATAAAGGACCACATCCAACTGGTATGAGGCCTTTTGGGTGAAAGCCCGAGAACAAAAACATATGGGCTAGGTCCAAAGAGGACAAGATCAATACCAAATTGAGTAGAATAATACAGAAAGGGAGTATGCACTAGAAACTATCAAAGATTATCATATAAATATATATTCAGGATTCTGAACATAACGGAATTTCCCATGAAGTTCATAAAATAGCGGGGAAAGTAGTGAGCTGTTCAGCTTCAAAAGTGAATATTCAGTCCCATTCAACCCCTTCCATAAGAAGGGTGCTTTCTGCAATCCCTTTCTTTGAGCTTGTCATTCATTGGTTGATCCCTTGCTCTCACATTCAAGAGTTTTTTTTCATACTTTAGGCCCGTGAGTGAGATTTCTGCACATTGTATAGACCTATGAGGTTCTCCACACCTAGCCAGTACACCTTCATGCTGAACAAGCCCACATCAGACAGCAACGGACTACCCAGGCTTGCCAAACCAGCGAAAGTATCCTTGAGATACTCACTTTTCAGTAGCTCATACATCCCAGGGACTGCCTAGATACCCAAACAAATGAAGCAGCAAAAAATCATAGCTCAGAGCCACTAGACAAGACAACAAAACATACATTATTTTCCTGCTTCTCATGTTATCAGCCCTCAATAGCCTTGCCTTCCCAGCTGTAGTTAATAAAAACATGCAACTTCTTAGAGGCACAACTTTCAGACATCTTTTTCCAAGGGAAAGACAAGTTCTGCCACTTTAATAGTAATAGATCAAAAGATTGAATGAGAGTACAGGTACTATGTCAACACTATAGAGCTCAGCAAGCAACTGCTGGAACTTCAATGTCGAATTCTGCCAATTCTTCTGAACATCACATCTCAAACAATCTGATTCCCTTACACCGCAGCAACCTCTAGAAAATTTTATTTTATTGTATTTTTTTATTTTTTTTTAATCTCTAGTTGCTTGAATAGGTGAGGGAAGGCATCCTTAAGGACCTATTCTCACACATATATCCAACTAAATACTAACTCCCTCCATTCCAAACCATTTTCCCGTTGAAAATACACTGCAGCAATTTCATTTTGTTATGAAACTTCAATTAAACAACAAAGAGTAGAAGTAAGAACAGGAAAGGAACGTACTTCAATACTGCTTGTAGCAGAACCTTATCGTGATCCTCCTTCCAAAGTCTTAAAGATTTCAATGCTGGATAACGGGATATAATGTCATCTGCAAAAAGGGTAGAACTCAACACCGACGAAGCTCTCACCTGTGAAAAGACAGATAGTCTAATACATTCAGAACGCAAGGGGATGAAATAACTAATTTACTCAAAAGTTCTATTCAACGACCAAACATGGCTACACATGCCCCCAACCCAGTAACATGCATATTCAGGTTCGAAAAGGAAAGGAATAAAAGTTAGCTTTCATCTTCATAAACAATGAGAATAGAGATACAGAAAGATTGAACAGGTAACTATAGTTCCAGAAACACTAAATACCAAATATTCTAAGTCAGAGAGATTTGAAGCATCTCACAGCAGGATATCGAGCTTACTTTGTCCCTGATAAGAAGTAAGACAGCTATCCTAACAAGTACATCCTGTATTCTGAGTCCCTCTTTGGGAACACCATCTGCACTCACAAGAAGTTATGCAATCACCAATCTATTTTTGAACCACTAAGAAATCATAGAAGAATCAGCACATGGCCGAGGAGATTTTGGAATACATGTAATCACCTGAAAATGTTGGTGAATCAGTTATATCTTCAGCTATGTGTGACATGAAAAGCCTCCCATAACTGATTACATAGAATCACAACAATTTAGAACAAATCTATGATGCAAGTAACCACATGTTCATCTACAATGAATTTGATTGACCACCAAAAACTCAGGTGGTTACAATTAATGCTGAGCTAAGTCATGCCTTTACATGTAATTTAAAAGATCAGTGATAGTGATAAATTCATGCATACATGGAGGAAGTACATAACACGAAAGACTAAACTTTCAGAGTATGAGTTGGATTAGCTAGTTTGGGACTGATTTGGTGTGCTACAATGTAACAAGTCTCTAAAGTAACAACAAGAAAGTGTGGATGAGGCTCTGTTTCTTTGAAATGAAAATGAAAAACGACTGAATTTGCTGAAAAAGAATCATATGCAAAATCAGTCGCCCTACAGTTTTTCTGGTGGACCGAAAAATCAAGCTTATGTGCCAGCAAATCTCATTCAGGTGCAGCAGACTTTCTTCAGGCTGACGTACTTTTGCACCAGTCAATTTGAATGCTAATTTTGCTACTCACTTTGGATGCAGAGCCATTAATTGTAAGTTCTTTTGTTTTGGTATCTTTAGGTAATTAGAATGCACGGAATATATTGTGATTTCTGGTAAATGGTATATTTCCCTTTTCAAATATCTTGGCAAAGTTTCACAAATATCAAGCAATACGAGAAGTTTCATTCTCTTGAAATCCTAGCAGCTCATTGAGCCTTCAGTTGATGATCATCCTCTTGAGGGAGTTTGAAACTCTATACACAAACAACATAAAGCTCAGCCTTATTCTCTGTAACCTGAAGGTCTGCTACATGAATACTCTTTTCAACTACATCGATCCAACTGACATCTACAAAAAGTTTAACTTATTCAGACATTTTGCAACCACATCAAGTTGGTCCCACTCTCTGGAAAATGTTTTTTGGAATACATTGCTCTTTCAAATGGAACTCCTTTAGTTCTACACACGCCTCGTTCTGAATGTTAGTGTCCAACATGTGTCGGACACTCTAGGTAGTGTGTCATTCTTTTAAAGATCCAAACATGTCACCCACTCACTGCAGACCTGCCAAATCCAAACAAATACGAAGAATTTTCCACCAATCTAACATCCACTAGGAGATGGTGGCAAAATGGAGAGTTGGAGATGATGTTCCAACGGAAAAACTGAAATTTGTGAGGAGTTTGTATGATGAGACTCGGCGGAAAAAAAATGGGAGGCAGCTGAGTATGGAAAGGGGAAGGAAAATGCATAGTTACATATCTAAAGCTGGGTCCATGGTTCTTTGGTTTGGACACTTTAAAGTTTTGGCCCATTAATTGCAGCACATATACCACACATTCTCATACACGGTTGGCCAAATAATAAGCACTTTCTCAAGTTATTCATATACATCTTCAGAACATCTGTTTTTGCCCACTATACATAAAACTCTTCCACAAAATTTTTCGGAACATTATGTTTCTATTTCTCTTTCTGCTTAAACTTTCACAGAAATGAAAATATGTATTACTATAATGAGAAACAGATCATTAAAGAAATAAGAAACTATTTTAATATTAATTTAATCAATGTGTCTATGTCCTACTTTTCTAAAAGTTCACATGTAAGCGTGTTAGTGTTGCGAATCCATGTCCATCCTTCTTAAACAAGCACATTGATTAGGTAGCTGCTTCTAAATCATGCATCAAAAATCCAATTTGAATATGTACTTCATGAACATATATATTCTCCAATAAACACAAACTACAGCAATCACAAAATACAATCTTGACATCATGCACAATTTATACTTGGAAGATGAGGTCAAAAACCAAACAAAAGTAATTGAAAACGGACACCATAATTTTCATATCGAACTTATAAATAAAATATGTTGATGAGGTCACGGCTTCTAAAGCATGCAAATCACGATTGCAAAGAATGAGTCTCAGACGCTTTTATAAGTGTAGCTACTTAGCAAAGACATGGAGAGAAAAACCAAATACTCTGTAATCTCTTCGTAAGTTTTCTGTTTTAAACGAGGTGTAAACTGTGCCCAATCAAAGTCCCCTAAGCCAAACCTGTAAAACAATTGAGATACCTTATATCATTCTCTGCGAAAGAGAGAATTTTTAGATGCACGTCCGTGTTATGGAGTGCAGACAAAGGGGTGAGACAATAAAAACGAGAGGGAGGGAGCGTACGAAAAAAGATGCGGGGATGAAATGATAAACTAAAATAAAACTGCAACCTCATCAAAATTTGCACAAATGCAGCCCTTTGCCTTTGATTAAATCCCAATACTCTAAAGGATCTTCCTTCACCTTCCATCAAAGGAAGTGGTCCTGAAGTCTCTGCTGATAAAAATTAAGAAAACGGGGCAACAGTTAGATGTCATTACCCCATTCATGAAATCAACTAACAAAATTGGTATCGAGCATTTAAACTATACTGCGGATTTTCTTTTTGTAAGGTTTTCTCACAGCAGCAGCTCCAGTTGAAGCTGTCTCACTATCAGTCAACTCAGCTTCATAGTTATCGTCTTCTGCGTCAGAGCTCACATCTTCCAAACCAGCAAGGTCATCTTCTTCAACAGATACCATCTGAATAAAGAATATATCATGCTTCGATAAGGGAGGAAAAAAAAAAAAGCGCAAACAGGCAGATGGTGCTTGACAAAATTTTGAAGCATTTTTCATCCTACACATAATAGAAGACAGGTGAAATGCGTGAACAAGAAATGGTACATTTATCACCATCCACATCTGATTTGTATCCCTACACTTCAAAAGATTCAGGTTTTTTGGATAAGCTACACCTTGGGATCAGTCATTCTTTGGATGACTAGCGTTCCTCTTATAATTTAGAACTTTCGTTTTTGAAAGGGGACTTGCAAAGTAAGTTGAAAGGGGCAAACTCGAGCTACAAGGGATTTATTCCAAGCAAACATTAACTTTTGAAGATCATGCTATGGATTGAATTCCATTTCCATAGTTTAGTTTCTGGTACATGTAGCAGTGTTGCACCGTCATCCATCAATGAATTACAAATAGGACTGAGTTACATAACCAGTCTTTGCCCTTGTTTGGTCCCCATTATTTCTAAAATACATTACTTTCTTTTATTTTCAACCAAGCATTCTTCAATAAAATAATATTACATGCAAACCTAAAACTTTTCCTTATTTTGTAACCACACATTCTCCATCAAAATACTACTCCAAAATGCATTTTGGGCAAAAAATAGGGCTCAAACAGGTTCTTTATATGGGGTGCCAAAACCACCATTAGCAAAGTATTATGACATTAAAGCTTCAAAGTGCCCCCTACTGGAGTTCTGCTCCCCATCAAAATGCAACTATCAACTCCTTATTCTCAATATAAACCAGGGACAGTCCAAATATCTAGAAAAATGAAGCATAAAAATACTGGGGAAATCCAAAATATTCTTCCTTCAATGCTATGGCTCTCTTCTCCTTTAAGTGCACGTCGCCTTCTAATTTCAGAGCATCAACATACCACCACCTCTCCACCTTATATCATCTGTGGACTCAAAGCAACTACTCACAATCACATATCAGAATCTAAAAATATGTGCACCCTAAGCTGTAATAGCTGTCCTGACCCCACTATATTTATAGGGCCCTTGAATTACACTAGATAGTGTTTGGAACATGCAGCTTCTAGAGATTTTCTAAAGTCATGTTCACTTCATTAGCTATATGCTCAAGTTGATAACAGATTAATAAGTTGTAATAAACAGGAACTCTCTCTCTCTTCAAATGTTATTGTTGGAAACCACCAACAAAAAAAAGTAAGCCTTATTCTCAATCTAAACCTGGGACTGATTGGTCCATAACCCACAGGTCCCAGGATCAAAACCTGGCTCTGAGAAAGAGTGGCTTCCAAACTGTATATTAACTTTGCCTGAGTTTTTTGTAGCTGTCCCCGAGGGTCGTGGTAAATACAGCCAGTGTACAAACTTTTCACATATAATGACATCAATCCTTACACATATTCTGTCGTTACAAGACAAACTCTTCAATTATGTCTCCATTATTATAGCGAGAATAGAACTCAGCATGAAGAAAGGGAAGGATAGAAAAGAAGTCCGTCATCTAGCTATTGCATTTATTTTTCTTGCTGCTGGTCATATGTAGCGAATGAATTTCAGGATTGGACACATTATCAAAGATCTGTTAGATGTACATATTCCTCCAGTGGGATGATTGGGACGAAGGCATAAGAGTCTTTATGACAATCAATAATTCGCTTCATTTTCAACTCTTACCTTAAGTATCTAAGCAACCGAGTAACTCAAAATAAACTATAAGGAAACAATATCTCGAGCATGCTAAAACATACCTGTTTACGGCTTCTTTTTCCCTTGCCCATAGCATTAAATTCTTCAATTTTCTGCATTTCGTATTTGTCTTGTAACAATTCCTCCCAGTAGCTTGCTGTATTAGAATTGTTTATTGAGGCTTTATTCTCTGCTGGTGAAGATGATGCTTCCTCTTCTGCTGCCATTTCTGCTTCATCAATGTACTCAAAATTTGCTACCTGAGACATACAAGTGAATTGAGCTTCATCCAAATAAAGCCCCAAGAGTAAAATAGAACTAACAGATACATTAAAAAGACAGCTTCCAGCATGAAAAGAGAATATCAGCACCAAGTCTCATAAGTTAAGCCCGTGTTTGATCTGCATTATTTTTTTCATTCTCATTCTTCTACTCATTTTCAACCACACTCCTCAATAAAATAATATTTTCTATCCCATCAATAACTTTTCCTTCTTTTTCAACCATACATTCTCCATTAATCTACTATTCTAGAATACATTCTTCCAAAATAATGTGGATCAAACACACTCTAAATGCAATAAAATGAGATTTTCTTAGTATACTCTGAAATTCAAACATTTGTCAAGTATTTTGCTCAATATCTCACTAATATGTCCATATCATCCATTAAATTCCATAGGAATAGGAAAACATTCTGTTACATGATGCATTTGGCAAAACCTGGCGATCTCCCACAATAAAAACTGACAAGATTTTGAGATACCATTTATGTTAGAGATGCTTTCAACCAAATCTAGTGAGATCCTATGGAATCTCGACCAAAGATCTAAGAGCATGGGCAGGGGCGGATCCAGCACCCGGCGAGCCGGGGCGGCCGCCCTGCTAGATCCGTCGAGAAAAATGATTAAAGGAAGATTTTATATTAAATATATATAAATATTAGTGCACGTGTTACTACATAAGCAACGTAGCTCAAACGATTGGGCGCTTACTTTCCATGCGTGTGGACTGGGGTTCGACTCCTTAACTGTCATTTCCTTTTTTAAGTTTTGCAAGTAATAAATTAATAAAAAATGTGCCAACCAATCAATAAANAATATTAGTGCACAAATGTAACTACATAAGCAATGTAGCTCAAACGATAGGGCGGTTACCTTCCATGCGTCAGGTTTGGGGTTCGAGTCCTTAAGTATCATTCCCCTTTTTTAAGTTTTGACAAGTAACAAATGAATAAAAAATGTGCCAACCAATCAATAAACTATTTTTAGCATGAATCGTGCACAATAAACAATGTGGCTCAAATGGTTGAGTATCCACTCTCCATTCTAAATGAAAAGGGTTCGAATCCTCTCACTTATCCTCTTTCTTTTAATGTTTTGACAAACAATAAATAAATAAAAATTGTACCAAATTTTAATCAATAAATGGTGTTTCTCGTATTGTGAACTTTTTGTTTTGTCTTCAAAAGACTGTGGGTTCGATTCCAATTATCCTCATCCACCTTTTAATTTATTTTAAACAAATTAAATTGAAAACCTAAACAATTATATATTATTTGTTTTCGATTCCGAAATATCCTTTTTAAAAAATTTGTTGACTCAAAATATTATTTCATAATATATACTTTTAGTATTAGATTTTATCAATTTATTTTGTAAAATTAAATTTGACAATTTAAGTACTTTTTTTTCTTTTAAAAGTTGGAAAAACATTAAGTCAAAAATAAATCTAGTTCTAAAAATTATTGTTTAAAAAATTTAGCATAAATTTCGTCTAAACTCGTGTTTTTCTTTTTCGTTTAATCATGTTTTAAGTATAAACGTTGTCTTGCCTCTTTTAAATTAGTAAAAACTTGAAACTATCATTCGTATATGATTATATTGGGTTGTATTGAATTATATTTTCATATATATATGACTTTTACCTTTTAGTGAATTTATATATTGATTTAAATTTTTTTAATATTATTTAATTAAATATTAATAAACAATCTCGCTACTATGATCAATTGGCCGCCCTACTTGACTCAACATTATGGATTCACCCCTGCATGGGTAAGATTGAAAGTACGCGAGAAAAGAAAAGGTACATATCAAATTGGTATCCAAGCAACCATTAGGGGAAATTATTGGCAAATGAGGAAAAGCAATTAGAAGATCAATTGAGAAGGGGCTGAAGAAAGGATGGCGGAGATCCAAATTGATTGCAGTCCAAGTTCAATGAGATCTAAATTTCCCAACGTACATGTGAGGACCCAGTAGCTCATGATGGAGAAGTTTGATTTGATGATGTATAAATGGGAAAATCAGGAATTGGGAAGGAGGAGAGAAGGAATGCTGGCTTTGATTCAAGGCATTAGCCTCACCATTGCAGTTCGAACTGATACTGGAAGGCCATTTTAAAATTTTTTTTTTTTTTGATAAGTAAGGAAGGCCATTTTAAAAATGACTCCAATCCGTAATTAAAACTCACGTGATAAATCCTAATGAACTGGCCTGCACAGTGAAAATGACCAAGGGGGAAAGGTGAGCCCAAATCGAGGGAAAGGCGCACTAACTACGTAGAACAGCTGCAATCAGGTGCCAAATTCATTTTATCCTCCCATCAATATATCTCCACTGACCACCAATCAAATGGCTTCCTAACGCAGAACTGGGAAGTACGGCGGAATAGTTGAAGTAGAGGCAGCCAAGGTGAGCAAGACTCCGACCAATCAAGTAATTCTAATGTTGGGATAAGCACTACAAAAACCATGCAAACCCAACGATTTCTCAACAGCTTGAGGACATGGTGAATTTTGTGCGGCTGAAAGATAAGCCTCCATAGGCTTTCATATGGAAGGACGTCCAGGTGGCATAAATGGTTATATTTAGCAAGCATCAGGGCGGAAAGAGTGAAAGGAAGATTTGAAGATGAATAAAAGCACTAGCTTATGTAGATAAAGGAAAGTAAATTCAATTAAGACATCCAAAAATTAAGAGTAAAACTTGAGAGTGAGACAACCACTCGAAAGCTAACCACTGGTATATATTCAAATCTCATAGACTCTAACCCTTACTGCAATTTAATTTGGATCTCCTCCATCCTTTCTTCAATCCTTCCCAATCGATCTCACAATTGATTTTCCTTGCTAGCCATATATTTTAAGAATGGTTGCTTTGATCCCAATTTGATATGTTCATGATTGTGTTGTCATTGGAACACAAATTAAATGGGATGGAACATTCTATGATGGAATGAAAATGTACGGATTTGTAATTATGAACTGCCATTGAATGTAAACCAGTTGTAAATTGTACGAGTTTGTATTTTTTTATTTTTAAATTATACTAATGTAAATCCTATGACAAGATGAAAATAAAAGGACTTTTAGTAACGCTTTTAGAGTTGGTAGTTCTCAAGTTTATTCAGAGTGGCTACATTTGCACTATCATTCCTTTGCTCATTCTTTAGTTCTTATAAATTGCGAGGAATAAAGAGAAACACCATGGTACAACTATGGAGCATAGGAGGATCATACGACAAGTATGTTAGACAATTTTCTTTCTTCACACAAGCCGTTTATTTCGGTTGTGCGCTAGCAAGGGAACTTGGATATCATCATTTTATTGGTAATGCCCTCATCCACCCCTACCTTCTCCTCCTCTAATGGCACGCTCTATGGATGGGATCCTACAAAATCAATACTGATGAGTGCGTCAAGGATGATTTTGCTAGTGGTGGTATCATTTGGATCACCCCAAACGATGTATTTGTACATTTTTATCATCCTATGGTGTTTGTCCTATGCTCAAGGTCGAGCTACGAGCCATTCTTGATGGGATGCTTATTGAACATCGACTTGGTCCCTCGGGTTATAGATAAAGTTGTATTCTACAACTATCGTTCATTGCATTACACTTGAAGGAGGTCTATGATCTATCCAAGCTAGTCTCTTTCGATCATGACACTGTTTTTATATCTATTATGATGGAAATCAAGTAGCTGCTGACTCACTAACTATATAGGAATGGGAGGGATGTTTCTATCAGAAGTATAGTCCCCTTCACCTGCCCAACAACTTCATACCATAGTAATGGAGGTTAGGAAGATGTCCTCTTCATTGTACTTATTTGTTTTCATTTATATCATGACAAGGTAATCCTAACCCACTCTATCCTAATTTGGTAGAGCCTAAAACACAGTGGGACTGTGAGGGTACTTCATTAAAAAATAAAAAATAGAAATTGAGTTACAATGACAAGAAATGGATGATAGCAAATGGTCAGCTTTCAAGAAGAAATCTCTCAGCTAAATTTTACTCTTAATTTTAGGACGTCTCAACTGAATTCCCTTCCTTAATTTATATTGGTGCCTTAATTCATTTCAAAACCCTCCCTTCATTCTTTTCACATTGTTGCTTGCTAATTGTAACCATTTGTGCCACCTAGATGTCCTTCCCATGAGAAAGTGCAAGGATGTTTATCAATATTAGCTAAATGACCAATTTTTAGTAGCCAGATTGAAATATCAACTTGCAAAAACTTTTGTGAAAACAGCAATTTTAACTGCAAATGTCCATTTTATTTTATTTTATTTATTTATTTTAAACAATGGACATCTTCCTCAATGTATTTACAACTTCTCAGCATTTATATCTCCATATTTTCAACTTATCATGCCAGTGCCCACGCTGCCAAACACTTTCTGCAGACACTATGGTAAAAATTTTGCTCAACATGCTAGACGGCACATCAAGCATAATTTCTTGCACCCTCTTCTAATATGGATTGATGGAATCGGGTGGATCTGTATATGAACAAAATCCGAGGAAGATGTAAATCTTACTAAAGAGACTCATATTGGACACAAGATCTAGTAAGTAGACCAACATATGGACTTGCATGGCTTTGTAGATCTATATCCATGGAAGACGTATAGATATTAGATGGTACAATTTAGAGGGTAAAATCACACCTTCCTTAAATGATGTAGATCTACAAATGAACTTGAATGGGTTTAGCACGGATCTTTTGGTACCTATACAGATTGGAGAGAAAAGCCCTTGGACAAAGGCAAGGAAGATGAAGGGCATTTTGGGATATTTGAAGGTGAAAATTTCACCTGTTTATGAAAAAATGACATGTAAAGATAGGAAAAACACATAATTTGTTATGTGGTTCTACAACTAAATAATTATTGGCAAGACAAACAACAAAAGAAATGACATCGGAGTAATTTATGAACCTTAAAAGCCTTCAAAAATCCATCTTCTTCTTCATCTTCCAGTGTAGCCTCTTCATCTCCAACTTGTTCTCGGTTAAGTAACCTAACATTAAAATAACTTCAACTGTGAAATGAAATAAATTGGTTACTATCAAAAAACATAATAGATGAGGAAAAAAATGTTACCTATCTATTGCAGCATCATCATAATGAATCTGTCTAGATTTTCCCGATTCATCAATATCATCAGCAAATAACTCCTTCGCACCATACCTTATGATATCATCCAGTTCTTCCTACATCAGAACCAAAACAGCTCAGCTAGAAAAACAATCTACTATCAATCAGGTAAGAATTGATTTCTTTATTTACAATTTGGAAAGGCCGCTGACTTATTTTGATGAATAACGGAAATACACAAGAACTATCTAAATCGCCACATAGAAATAGCCTTGCAACAACTCCCAAGGACATTCACTCATGGACAATTGTAAACTAGAGAAACTCTTCAAAGATCTAGTCCAGAAGTGTCCACATGTAATAAACTTCAAAATGCCAAATATGCACTTGTAAGACGGGCATGTATACCAGCATGCATTGTCATGTGTATAAACAGCTGTGGATTCTCTCGGTTGCTTAGCTACATTGAACACATGGTCCAGCTTCAACTCAACTAAAAAAGGCTTTATCCCATAATTAGTCTTCTTTCCTACTCCGTTTTAATAAGAGTTGCTTCCACACTCAGATAACAGAGGTTCTTAATCCTTTATAATTAACCCATTCTTTGAATTTAGCTGAACCGCTTCCTCTCAATTTTCCATTTATACTATCCCCATGATTTCTGGATCAAAGATAATTCTGGATAAGGTGATATCATTGCTTGTAGTGTCTCAAATGAGAATTTTAAGAGAGCTCAAGGACATGAAAGGTACACTTCATAATGAATTTTATGCCTTTTTTAAGGGCAAATAAAATGAAACAGTTTGAGAGACAAGATCTGTTAAAGTGAAAATTGGAAGCTCTTCAAGAGATTATTTATAATATGGGTGGAAAGAAACTCAATGAAGCCTGAGGCACTGAACGAGTCGTAATACCAATGATGAGGCAAAGTTGAACAATAGAACAGAAACATCACATCATCCAAAAAATAACCACAAGGATCATTTCCTTTATGCTACAGTGTAGTTCTGATTGACCAAAAAAGAGCGTAGAAAGATTACAAGCACAGAAGGGAGTAGAAAGATGGGAATGCATTAAGCAGAAAGGCACTTTCAATAGATCGTCGATGAAGAGCCTTGTCTTTGAGCTTGCTAACTTGGAAAGAGCCAGATTTTCTATTTCGCTAAGTACACATTAATTGGGCATTTATCCACCAATCTCAGACTTTTCTAACCCTTCATTAATTTCAGATATAAAGTTTTCGAAATTCCCATGACGAAAGATCAACTCATTTGCTCTTACTAAAGTTGGCTGTAAAGAGAGTACAGCTTACATTTAAGTGACGAAAAAATAAATTTGAAGCGTGCCTAATAGAAAGATAACATATCCCTATAACCTAAACTTTCTCATCAATATATCAGTAGAAGTACACATACACCAGAACAACTCCTAAGTTCAATTTTGATTGCTCACATGGTCAGGTTTAAGAATCTTTGGAGACAAGTTTTTTTATAAATTTGCATTTATCCATGTCTCAGTTGCTAGAAACTTCTAATGAATATAAAACAAATAGCCTATGGCATTCATCCCAGACGCTTCATAATAATAATAATAAGGGAGAATTGCAGCTAAGGGACCAAACCTTTCTAAAATTCGCAGGTGAAGTCCAATCGGATGGATTCTGTCATATTAGCTGTTAGTTGACCTCAAAATTTGGAAAATTGATAATTTTGACCATTTGGGTAAGGGTAAAATTCTATATTCCAATTTAACATAAAACAGTTAAATAAAAAAAAATGTTTTCATCTTCCTCCATTCTCCACCGCCTTAGTACTTAGTTTCGCCTGTTTAAACTTTGGACAATCCTACCCTTTACCAACCACAAATCCACCTTCTGTCCCCAAACAAATTTGGCACCAGTATCTTCTTCCCTATCCCTCCACCTTTGCTACCACACGACACCTTCCATCGCCATGGCCATTGTCACCTTCCACCGTGTAGCACAAGAGCAGCGTCACACTTCTCACCTCCTCCTCCGTAGCGACTTTATTTTCTGTCACCACTCTCAAGCCATTTTATTACAACTTCAATTCCCATTTCCACCCCCATTAAAATGTTTTTATCATCCAAATCCCAAACCCAGTGAATTTGTTGAACCCCACCCCACCCCTTTTCCATCCCCGCCCGTGAATTCATCCAAATCCCAAAAGCAGGAGCACCGGTGTTGGCAATCCTCATAGAATCTGATAAGGCTTTTACGGTTTCATACTCCAACAAATTTGGACTCTTTTCAAGCACAAAAAACAATGATGCGTATGTCCTCTTGAGATAATGATTATCAAAGAATGAGCACAAATGAGTAATTAAAGAATTGGTAAGGAGCTTAGTAGGGAAAGAAGAACAATTTGTGAGAGTCTTGAATGACTTCCGTGCCTCATATGTGTTGTGGTTAAAAAAAGAATTCTTGGAAGATGGTTTCATAATTGGACTTCTGTGATTTGGTAAGGAATTTTGGAGCCAGATTTTCTTGGGTTTTTTTTGTAAGGGTGGGGTTTTGTGGTTCTTGTTTGCCATCTTTTGAGGTAGAGTTGGTGCTGGTGGTGGTGGCAATGGCGGTGGTGGCTCGGTGGGTGTGGTTTTAGTTTTGGGGTGAAAGGGTTGGAGAAGGAGATGTGGTGGGTGGTTGTGGTTTTTAAATTTTGATTTTAATAGGGAAAATGTTCTCGGTCGAAAATGCCCTTGCCTTATTTGGCGAAAAATATAAAAAAAATTCATTTCTGGAGTCAACTAACGATTTTTGGGGTCAGACAGACAAAATACGTCTGATTGGACTTCACCTATGAATTTTTTAAAGGTTTAGTACCGTGGGTGCACAAATGAAAGATTTGGGTCAAGTCTACAATAAAATAAAAGGTTTGGTACCTTGACTGCAATTCTCTCTAATAATAATAAGAGGGTACCAATTTTATTATGCGTAATAAAAAACAGATCGGCGTTGTTGGTGTAATAGGTTGATCCGATTCAAACCAAACGAAGAACTGGACGTATAACAACTGCTAAGAGATTTTTGAAAATAGTACAATGAAGGTGAGTTGCATGCGGATAAAAAGGGCTAACATTTTAGATTTTCATGCAGCAATATTTAAACCCAAACTGTGATTTGAGGTAGACATGCACATTATTGTTGCTTCATTTAATATATAAAATAATACAGAATGAGCTAAAAATCATTATGTCATAAGAAATAAAAAAAGAGATAAACAAGGACTCCAATAACGGTAACTAAATAACAAAGACGCCTCTGCTCATTTCAGAAATTATGGAGAAGCCGTTTTAAGATTCGTTTTGCACAACAAATTCCCTCTTTCCCAGTTTTAAGTCCTTTTTCAAGAGAAAAATGCTTAATACCTACCCTACTACTATGAATTTTGTTTTTTTTTTTTTTTTAAAGAGTCATCTTCCACAGGCCCTCCCAGGGTGCTTGGGTTGCTGTGGAGTGGAGACTAGCTTGGGGGATGGAGGAATATGATTTTTATTCTCTTTTTGCTTTGTACGAAGATTTAGGTCTTAAAACAATTTTTTTATGAAAAAAGCCTAAAACAGTAAAAGGGAGAATGTGTCATGAAAAATAAACCTCACAGGGAATCTTTATAATTTTTTTGAATACAAGTCGGGACAGTTACCTCAGAAGATGTCCTTATAATTGTCTTAAAAAAGAAACTAACAATGAGAAATGAAAGGATATATCAAAAGTGTGTGCAACCATGACCTTCCAACAAAATATAAATTTCATGCAACTGTGATAGTACCTGGATGTAAGATCATGCATCCAATTTATGTTTTTCTCTTACATTGTTTTAATTAAGATCAACATATATGGTTCTGATAATAGCTATTACATTGCCCCCATGAAATGCACTGGTTGAGAGGTCATTGAAGATATTGAGACAAAATGTATTGTAACTTGTAAATAATTCTGCAAATAGAAAATACTCTCAACTTGTTTCTCATATTCATTAATAGTCTAATAAGGAATCAGATGCTTTAATTATGGATTATCATACTGATAATTAATACTGTAAATTTGACAAAAAGCAAAACCATTTACTACATCATACTCTTAAGACTCAGCACAAGCTTTCATGTGATGAAATTATATATTATTTAGTTGTTTAGTTTAAAAAAATATCATGATTAATGTTGTTACAATTTTTTTTGAAAAATGTTTGTGGTGAGGCTTACGCCTCAAAACGTTTTGAGGCTTACACCTCGCCTCGTGATAAAAAAACGCCTCAGTACCCGTTTACGTTTTTTCAAACTATGGTTTTACAGTTGTACTAATGTATATTTAGGCAGACTATCTATACCTGATTAATGTTTTGTGTCTTGAGCTTTCCAACAACTAGATGCTCGAGAATCATTTTCTTCTTAGTCAGCTGCATCATCCTTTCCTCAATGGTTCCTCGTGTTACAAGTCTGTAAATCATTACCTGCACAAAGTAAAAAGTTGCAACCATATGCATAAGCCATGGAGGCAACAAGAGGATTCTTCTGTGAAGAAGTGTTTAACCTTATTCGTCTGTCCAAGTCGATGAGCTCTTGCCATTGCCTGTAAATCAGCATGAGGATTCCAATCGCTGCAAAATTGTGAGGTTCAATCAACAGG
>CAIGRQ010113390.1:0-14130 GCA_903798375.1 Fraxinus sp. D2006-0159 | reverse complement strand
AAGAATGTATTGTGGAATAATAGATTGATTGAAAATATGTGATTAAAAAGAAAGGAAAAGTTATTGATATAATGAAAAATATTATTTTATTGAAGAATGTGTGGTTGAAAATGAGTAGAAGAATTAGAATGAAAATTTTAATGTGTACCAAACAGGGACTAAATTTAAAACCACGAAATCCTGTAGATAGAGGATTACAATACATAAATTTTGAGATAGAGTGAAAAGTACACGATTGAGTTTGTTTTCTAAGAGCGATGTGTAGGTTAATATCTGACATCAAAGTTTTTATAGGTCTATCATCGGTTTCGACTCTCTTAGTGCTTCATGTATGAGATTATCTTTGTACCTTGCTTTTGGTCTCCTTGAATAAATGAGCATTTCATTGTTTCTTTGTTTTTCTTTTCCCCTTGGATTCAAGTTTCCTCGTGTAAATGGCATAAAAGAACTAGGCGGTGTCATAGATTCAACATTCGGTGTAGGCTCAAAGGAGAGATCAAAGTTCAAGTATCAATCTTCACTTAAATTCTTTCATTGAAGAGAGTTTTTTTTTTTTGGAAATAAGGAGTGTTTTCAAAGAATGTAACATTGAGGATCACAATGATCCTTTTCATGGAAGGATCATAACACTTGTATCCCTTTTTGGATATGAGAGTATCCGATAAGAACACATTTAATTGCTTGAGGGTCTAGCTTATTTTTGTGATAGGAGTGAACATGAAATGTGGTAATGCCAAACTCGGGATAGATTCGAGCTAAGTCGAGAGTCAGGAAAAAGATTTCTGATATTTTTGGAGGGGTGAGTCGTAGTTTAGAGCACGACTAGGCAATCTATTGATTAGGTAAATAGATGTTAAAATAGCGTCTCACAAGAACATTTTAGGCATGTTTGTAGTAAACGTCAATGCCCGAGCTACCTCTAGAAGGTGTCTATTTTTCCATTCGACACATGAGCTTTGATGAATTATCCTGTGTTTAAAGAAAATTCCTAAAATTTTTGTTGAAATATTCTGTGCCATTATTGGTGTGTAGAATTTAAATATGTGTTTGAATCATAGAATGAAAGTTGATAAACACATACTGGACATCGGATTTCTCGTTTAGCAGATAAACCCTACATATTCGAGTATGGTCATCAATAAATATGAACCATTTAGTTTCAGTACGGTTAAGAATTCATGAAGGGTCGTTTACATCACTGTGGATCATAGTGAATGATTTTGATGGTTTGTATGTGGATTTTGGTAATGATGTACGATAATGTTTTGCAAGTTCACAAAATTCACATTGAAAATCGACGGGCTTTTTATTCAAGAAAATGGTACGAAATACGTCTCAAACTAATTGCAATGTTACGCTTGCTTACATCCTCTTCAAATTAGTAGAGTCCCTCACACTCCTTAGCACTACCAATCATATTCTCCGATGATGGGTCCTGAAAACACAATACAAGCGAAGAAATTTAGCGAAGCAATTCAAGTTTTTTGTTAACTAGCTTATAAATAGTAAATTGCAGAATAAATTTTGAACATGAAGGACGAATTCTAGACTTGTATAATCAAAGATTCGAATACTCTCTTTTCCTATAATAGATGAGAGAGAATCATCTACAATTTTAACTTTAATATTATTTGCATAGGTTGAGTATGAGGAAAATAGGTGATAAGAGTTCATCATGTGATCAGATGCACTTGTTATTTATCCAAGGAGTTTTAGAATGGGTGGTAGCATTTAAGGCCTTAAAAAATTTACCTCTGTGGGCTAGCGAACTTGAAGGACCATTTGTAGACGATTGACCAGGTGTATAGAAAAGATTTTGTAAAATTGCTTGAAGATGCCCCTTATGTTCCTGAAGTCTGTGTTTCCTACGGTTGTCACTGCAAATCTTTCAAAAGAATTATTGCCCATACAAAGCATTGGGGGGAGGTCCAACATAACATTTGAGGATGAATCTCCTCTTGCCTAGGGAGGATGATGCAGCCATCGGTCACGAGACATCGGTACAAAAATCAATGGCTCACGGGTTTCAACATTATTTATGTCCCTTTCACTTGGGTTTTAGTGAACTGTGTAATCTTTTGTTTTGTTGACTTGTCTCTTGAAACTCTGAACTTTTTGCAACATGTTTACATATTAAAGACGCCATTGTAATCGGTAGTTATTTGAATGAAAATTACGGAACTTGGATTTTTCTTTTTGGTCAAATATGAGTTTTTTCGGAATCAATAGTTTTTGTTGATTAAATCAGTTACTCAGTATTCATGTAGAATCAACAAGATCGTGATTTTAAATTATTTCTTAGTCTTTGGTGGAATCAACGAGTATTTGATGGGTTGATCGGAGTTCATAGGAATCAACAGGCTTCTATCTTGTTCTTTGTTCTGTTTTAGGCTTCAGCATATGTCAAATATTTACTCCATATTTTTCAAGTGATTACTAAAGCTTTTCATCTTACTACTGAATAGGTTAGGGTTTGGGACACCACTACGGCATCATCTTCTAGTCGTTCTTCATGCTGTGTGGGAATGACTTCTATTCCCGGCAAACCTGTGGGTATGAAATGCCACGAGTCACTGCTGTACGTTGCTACTGGTTCCTCTGTCATTGCAATTGATTTAAGAACTATGCGTAGAGTTTCAACGGTGATGCAGCAAGTAAAACTACATTCATTTGAAGTCATGCCTTCAAAATCCTTAATTTGCACAGGTGGAACTGGAAGGTAATAAGTAATTAATGTTGCAAAATGTTAAATCATTTTTAAATCCAATTAAAGTCATTATGCTTTATTCAATAAGTGGGGAAAGCTTTCTGTTTCTATAATTATATTGAATTCATTTCATTTGATTGAGTAGTAGTGCAGGACTACAGGGGTAGTCGGCTTGTGTCAGAATTCATACCCGATAAATTACCTCATTTTCTCTGGGGAAAGCAGCTCTATGGACTTTTAGTTTTTCCCCCTTTGGATTGATATATGTTCAGAAATACAAGAATCAATGACTTAAAACTGCTCAAGATGTTGGTTTTAACTTGTACTTTCAAGAATGAGTTCATGACTGAAAATGATCTATAAAATTGTTGGCATGCAGAGCAATGTTGTGGGATATTAGAAAAAGTTCCAACACATCGAAAGTAGAACCTGTCATTGAGTTGGATGGACACGTGGGCCCAATAAAGCTCTTACATATGGACCGATACAAAGTTGTTGCCGGTGGACTAGACGACTCCTGTATAAATGTTTGGGATGTTGATACTGGTAACCATACAAATTCCTTGATATGTTCTCAGGATGGATCTCTGGGGTGTTCAGCAATGGCTGTAGACGGATGTCGACTTGTTACTGCGAGTGGAGATGATGAACAGTGTGTCTTGCGCTTCAGGGACTTCAATACTGCTACTAGTCCTATCTTGTCTAATGCGTCAGAGACAAGTTCACCAGCTTCTAAATTCTGGGATCCCCAATCATATAGTGATTCTGAATCATCTGATTACTAGGTTTTTTTTTATTTAAAACTAGCTGCTTTTGAACATTAAGCAGTCTCATTTGTTCTTTGTTTATTGTCCTCTTAATGTATTGACTAATCTTTTTTTTTTTTTAATGCAAGAAAAGAAATGACAATATGTATCTTTTAAGATTGATTGTAAATTACTAGTGATATGTAGTGTGGTATGTAGAATTAGACAATATTGGATACTACAGTAGATAAGATTTTTATTTCTTTCTTTCTACGGTAATCTTATCGAGTACTATCCACTTTATCTTACCATTCAAGCCTTACATGCAGAGTGAGAGAGAGGATGAAGAGAACTAATGGCCGAATTAGAGTAGAGGAACAAGACTGAATTACGGCCATAACTACAAGGACAAATCTATTTGTATACAATATTTTACATAATCTTTTAAATAATTGACAAATGGCCGCCCTCTATTGGGGGTGTTTGGGCCCACAGGCGAGGCACCCTCCAATAGGGGGCGGCTATGTAATATATTGTGTACACTAAGCATAACCCTAACTATAAAGGTCCTAAGTTATGTGTCAGCCCTGTACTCAACTGCAGGAACATGCCATGCAGCAATGAGTGGCCCTGTCCTCGAATTATTGTCGAGAAACGATCAAATTAATACAGAAAGAAAATGAGGAAAATTCTTCAAATGAAAATTACCTTAGAAATTGTGTTTGTACAAGTTATTGCCATACAAACTATTTTTATAGACATGCTATTAAACTAAACACACTATTTCACACGGACCCTATAAAACTTAAACTGGCAAGCTTCTAGACACTACATCCACTCCGTACAGTAGGAGAAAAAACAAAAATTATGTTATCAACTTGAGGAAACCTCAAGAATATACTGTACACGTGGTGGAGAGAATTAGACAGTATAATGAAATGTCTGAAGTTACGATAACTTGTATCGATTAACAGATTGAGGCCATGTTGAACATGTTGCTCCCACTCATGCTTGCAAAATCATAATTGAAATTGAAACTAAGTTCTCTTTGCAAATCAATGCTATAATCATCTGAAGACAGCACATCTGGGAAATCTTGAATTCCATCACAGAAGTTCCCTCCATACTCATCATCACTACCAGCCTGTGGCACGTTCTTCGCGTTTTCTCTGTCTCCATTTTCGTCTTCCATGAAATTCGAGTTCTTTTGAACCAGTTCTCTAAACATGGAAGAACGGAGAAGAAGATCGACTGCTGTTGGAGAAGAAGATTTTCTGCACGAATTAACAGGAATTTTTTGTTCGAATATTTCTTGCTTGATTAGGTTCTCCGCACTGTAATCTCTTGTTTGTAGCATGGAGGCTTGCAATTTATTGTGAGTAATAGGATTTGGCTTTTGTTCTTGAGCAGGAATTGAGATGTTGGATTCTGGTTTCAACCATCTAATGTAAGAACTCAAATCAAAGTTTGTGATAGCATTGATTCCTCTATATTCAATTGCTGCAATATCATATGCACGAGCTGCCTCTTCTTGGGTGCCTACAAGTGAATATAGATGAGAAAATTAGATGTATGTATGTGCTAACTACTGCATTGCTTTACAAGATGCTAGTGGGGTCGAAATAGGCCGGCTCTATGTCGACATTGGTGAAAAAGTAGATTATATTGGACGCTTGAGAGCACCATGTTGAATGAAACCAGCCTGGAAAAAACCAAGCACTAGCCAAGCAGCCCCCTTTAGAAGGATGGCCATGCTTGTCCCGTGCCACACTGGGCCTTTCTTGAACCAGTTCAGCTATTTCGGCACTACGACTAGATACCAATCATGTAAAAATCATCACTTTCCCCTAGTTTAGTGTGGACTGAAACTCCCACGAAAAACTAAGGAAATTCAAGCAGTTGGTTTGGTGGGACTTACTGTAAGTGCCAAGATAGAGATACTGATTTCCAAAAGCTCTCCCAATCCTTGCTTCCCATCTTCCATTATGGTGGTGTCTGTATGCATGTCCAGTAACAAATTATTCAGAACAATTTTCTCTACTACTGAGCTACTGAGGAACACGGGTGATTAGATCTCATAGAGTTCAATTCCCGTTCTCAACCCATGACCAATATGAGCTCTTTAATCAATTTGTAGAAATTATTTTCTGAAAACATACCTTGCAACTCCTCTGTACTTTGATGCACCTCTTGAGAATCCATTGCTCTTTCTGCAGGCCAGAAAAGAAACTTTAGATACTTTTTCATTGTTCTAACACAAGAAATTTTATCCATTAATTACATTATTTAAGAGAGCGAAATATCCTACCTTCTTAATGAGGCTAGGTACTCTTCTTTTGTGACAGTTTGCATGAATTCTATTTCTTCCTCATAATCAGGTATCTGCAGAAAATTTCGAGACAATTTGGTCAGTTTGTATTACAGATTGCCATCTGATACAGATGTTTCTTGTTCATTTGTGTACAACTTAATCATACAGAAATCTTATCCCTTCAGCCAATTCCTTTTTGTATTTTGAGTTCAAGGGTGTAGTGGGCATTCGGTACACTTATCAAGTCGCTCTAACATTCTTAGCCTCTATTTGGTTTAGATTTTCAGAACTCATTTTTCCTCGAACTCATCTTGAACCACACATTCTCCAAAAACGATCACTTTTAAGATTTATTGAGAGATGCAGAAAACTTTTGTTCTTCTTCTCTAGTATGGTGAAAACAGTACGGACAAGTAGGCCTAGCTCTCACTATAAAGGTGAACCACTTGTCTGTGTATTTAGTCATCTTTTGAAAGTTTTTCTGTTTATTTATGTTCTCGACTGAAGAAATTAGGCTTAATCTATCACATATCTAACACGAATATCATACCGGAAAGTTAGTAAAAGTTGATGTCCCCCAATACTTCAATGCAGCTAAATCATATGCTCTTGCAGCAGCTTTCTCATCATCATAAGCTCCTGAGGAATTTTGTCAAATGAAGGCTTCAGTTTATGTCTCACAGAGAGTCGAAACTAAACAGACTTTAATGCAGTACTTGACAGTATAGTACACAAGATTTGACTTCTTTTGGGAAAATTAGTACTCACCAAGATAAACTGTCCATTGCCAAATTCCATTTCATAGTGCAATCCATGAAACAAAACACGAGATCCCACATCAGCACTAACATTTTATCCAACAATATCTGAAAACAAATTCTTGTAAATTAAGGTTAATTACCTTGTTTCCCCTTCTTCTTACGAGTAACGTTCCACGAGAGTTTATCCCACAAATGTGCTTCGTATCGACCAGTCCATCGGTGCCTGCTGACACCTCGAAATCTAGAACTTCTTTTCACAGTTGTTGGAGCAGTTGTTAGATCAACTTCATTTTCTGGATCTCTTTTTCTACGCTTAACACGACGCCTCACTTCAGGCACCTCGCCATTCTCCATGCCCACGAGACGCCTCCCAAGATTCTCTTCACTCATCAGCATTGCCATTGCCATTGCCATGTAGAAGAATGTATGTTGGCAGATGCTGTATTTACTTCTCTAAGAAGGAATTCCCATGCACATATGTTTATATATAGCCTTTGTTCTTGTTTGGAAATTGGACTCACATTTTTCGTTTTTACGAATTTTTTTATGCAGACAAATAGGTCGATAATTACAATTATTCGAGGCAAGCTCAAGACAGAAAAAATATTGTACTTTCCCAACCATTGGAACCAAAATTTGGACTATGCTGTAATAATTTGTTGTTGAATTGTTAATTTCATGGAGAATCTTTGGATTCCTTTGGCCTTTTATGGTACAAGCCTAGAACATCACGAAGCTAGTGAATACTTCAATGTTAATAATCAGAAGTAAATCCAACCTGGGCTATATACTGGACAGGCCCGTTTGAGAGATCGGGTTCTGTGCAAAGTTATCTAGGCCCGTGGGCAGAGTGAGCAACCGGACTGAGCCGGTTTCATAGGGCCTGCATGAAGCCACTCTAAAAACGAGTCGACTCAATTCCTTTTATGCCTCTATATCAGTGTGGTATGATATGACAAAGTCACAAAACCTTAATTGAATCCTTTGAAAACCTATTGTGGGGAAATTTCTTTTACTCACATATCTAAGAGCATGTGGAAAAAAACAAAACTATCTCTAAAAGGCTTTTTCCATTCATACAGAAGAAGAAACAACAGAAATTGGCCAGAACAGACTAAAACAGTGGCCCCACAGTGTATTTAAAATATTGCAAAAAATGACGGGCCCCACCAACTTATGTGTGGTATGGTGTGTTTCTGTGGTATACAATTCTGTACACCCAGTAGAATTCTCTCTAAAAGCATGTTTAACTTTGCTTCTTATACAAAAGAAGCTAGTTTATTTTGGCGATGTCATTCCAAAAGATTGAAAAGGAGCTTCTTCCGACTTTTAAGCATGTTTGACAAAAAAAAGTTGATATCTTATAAGCTGAGAAGTGAGAACCCAGAACTCTGAGTCCCATAGCTTAAATTTCCAACTTATCCAACTTAGAAGTGCTCATGGATTTTGATTTACATAATTTGTGAATTCCCAACTCATAGAATAACAACTTTTTTATGCAAAACATGCTCTAAATGCCCTAAAAGAATATTGGTCTTTGCATGGCATAAATACATGTATAAAGACTAGAAACCCATTCATCAAAGAATTATCCCGGAGACTCACCTTTTCATCTTCCAATTGAAGATTTTCCATTTTTTATTATTCTCAAAGGAAAGTAGTCATTATCCTTCGGAAAATATTATACGAGCTAAATTGATAATGAAGGCGTAAACCCATTAGCATTTAAAAATAAAAAATAAAAAAAAACTCACTTGTTCAAACATTAAGGGCACGTTTCACAAATATTATGAAACAATATTACACTTCAGCAAATAATATTTTGTGCGTGTTCGATCGTGCTTAAAATTCAATTAAAATTGAAAATATGATTGTCATTGGATCCCACTCGTCTAATAAACAATAACGACTAATTTTTCAATTTTAATCTCTATGGAACACGCCCTTTATCTCTTTTATTTCTTTAAACATGTCAATTTAGTACTTGTTTGGTACCCATTTTCACCACATTTTTAGAAGGTTTTTGTCAGTTGGAACAGTAAATGGGCCCATATGCAGCCTTTTTATTTGACTCGACGGCATGAAAATTCCATGAAATGTCCCTCCATAACTTTGAAATAAATGTGAAACTAAGGTAGAAAGGTAGATGGACAATAAACGCACCTGCATTTTTACTGTAACGGCCGAAAGTTTCTAATAATATGCCCCAAAATGGCTACCAAACACAAGCTTAAATCTTTTATTCAATATGAAAACTGTGTTAAATCTATTATTGCCAGGAGAAATCTAAATGTCCTATGATAGTAGAACTATACTAGTGTGTTGAACAAACCTTTTGGACGAAAAGTAATTACAATTCTAACAAATTCGAAATGAACATTGGTGTATCCTTGCAATTTTCTCCATCTTTTTGGAGGTTCGAGGTAATCATTTGTTCTGGCTTTAGTTGCGAGAACTAAGGACTCTTAGAGGTGAGAGGCTAGTACTGGTTCCCAAGCAAACATGGACCATACTGTCAACAGGACATGTTTTAAGACTGTCACCAGTGTAGAAGTCTTTGTGAAAGCTTTACAGGGATTTAAAAGAGGATGTCAAGGATTGGAACTTTGTTCTCTTCATCTAAATATTCAACTTCATAAATGTAATTTACTTTGAACACATTTTTCTTTGAGGTTTGAGGTTGAGGGTGAGGGTGATAAATTGGAACAAAATGAACTTTGAGGACTTAAATTAAACTCATATTATGTACAAGGTTCTTTTCTATCTCTTTTTCCTAATTCATAGGCACTAATATCATCTCCATAGAATGACAATATAAAAGAATGAATAATATTATATAAAACAAATGGTGTTAGAGCACCAATCTAGATAGCCATCCTTGATAGATTTAATTAAATGAATCATGTAATGTAATTCGAATCTGTTATTTAATGTCATGCAATTGTCACCTAAATTAGTACCGAACATAATTACTCTAGAAGAATATATGTAATAAATAGTATTTGCATTAAATTGAGCATATAACCAAGGCACAACAATCATAATGAACCACAAGGTAGAAGCCTCTTGTTTCTATGCAAAGGTTATTATGAGATATTGTTTGTTCAAGACAATCAAACAGCATACTCTTTCAAAAGCCAAGCGTATGAGATGAACATGGCACTACGAACTAATAAGGAAAGTAGAAAGAAGGAAAAGCTTAAGCTCCATGAAAGCTGGTAACAGAGATATTACTAAGGCTCGGGGATGATGACGACAATCTCCAATAACTTATTTATAGACAACCTAAACATGAAGCTTGCACAATATGCATTTGAAAAGCTTATACTTTACTCATTACTAGCTTCACTATAAAATAGGGAATAGTTACAAGCAAGTGGAATAGATACACCACTTTACTTTTCAGCTTTACCCCACATACTTTACCTGCATCATACTAATGCTTACACATTGCACAAATACTTTACTTGTGACACATGCTTGTTTGACACACTTCACATGCTTCCTTTTCAAGATGGATTGCATTAAATGTACTTTTAGTCAGCAAGAATAACTAACAAAACAAGGTTCACATTCTCGTAAAGAATGTTTAATCCTCTTTAACTGAAGTTTCCTCAAAATGTTGGGTCAAACCAAGGCCAACATAAACAGAACCACCATAAAAGAGCCACTTGTTTTGTGATCTTGATGTCTGAACAAATCCACACAATTGAGTTCAATAACAAATGAACTAGAAGATTCAATTCATGTCAGATGACAAAAAAAAAAGGACTTATAAGGAATGAAATAATACAATCTTGAAAATGCACAATAACTTAAAACCCTTGAAACCAAACACCTAATAGTTTTCATTGCAAGTAACAGGATTTTGATTTAATGAACTCGTAATACGTGACAATCTTATTCAATCCCATACCATCATTAATTTATCAAATCATAGAACTACAACCCACATTTTGCTTTTAGTTTTCATTTTGGGATTGTTTCAATTACTAATGTAAGATTAAGCAGCAAATTTTGGGGCTTCCCTGTGCTTGAGGATTTTCTTCTCAAGCTCATCTTTCTTGGCTCCCACCACCCTCTCCACTTCTTTCCCTTGCTTGAACAGCACAAATGTTGGCATAGCCTGTACCCCGAATTCCTTTGCCACATCCTGTTAAGGATAAAAAACCAGGTCACTTAAATATGAAAACAATAATCAATGCATTAAGGCTCAAACTCCTCTTGAAGATGCAACTTCAAGGCTCAATATGGTGCATGAGCTAAAAATTCCAACGAGCTATCTAATGTGCCAGAGTACAAAATTGTAGCGTAGAAGAGAAAGTGTAAGCAGTGTGGAGGATGCTCTGTGTCTACCCAACTCGTTCTTGTCCAGTTAGATGGAATGTCTAAAATACTGCAATTTCAACAATCAATATGGCGTATAAGCTAAAAAAAAACTCAAAATGGGCAATTTACGGTCTAAAACTCAATCGAGCCTCGCATCACAAACTTAAGATTGAATCATACATCAAACATAACCCCTACCTATAATTAAAACTAATCAAATTGAATTAATTACTGAGGGAAAATCATTAAAATCCTCAATTCAAGATAGAATGAATATTATAAATTGCAAGAAAATCAGAAGTAAAACGTACAGAGAGCTCATCCACATCGATTTTGGCAAACTCCACATCAGTGTAGTTGGAAGACATCTCATTGAAGGCCGGCTCCATGAATTTGCAGGGGCCACACCACGTTGCCGAGAAATCCACCACAATCTAGCCATTCAAAAATCATATATAAAAATTCAGATCTCTAAAAGTAAATCTCAAATTTAGAATAGAAAAAATCAAAATCAAAATAATTAATATTTTGGCAATTCCAAGTCCTTGTTCAAGTGCAAGGATCTCGGGGATAAGTATCAACCAAGAACTCCGGTTTCAAAAATCCATGCGCAGGTGTTAATCAAAATTGAAAGCATAACAAAATAAGAGTAATAATAATTAGATAAATTAAATTATTATATACTAAAATTCAGGTAAATTCAAATCATAATATATATATATATATATATATATTTGTCAATTGCAAGTCTTGGCTCAATTAACGGGGATCTCGGAACTGGAATTCGAGCAACATTGAACAAAATTTGAATTCGATTTCAACGCTGATGATTAAAATCCATTCAGTACAGCCTTAATAAATTGAAAATTTGTAATCACAAACTAAATAAGAGAATAATAGATGTATAGCAGAACCAGTTTATTAAGTTGCTTGGAGGAATTGAAGTAGAGCTGCCAGCGGTTGGATGAATGGAAGGCGGTGACGCGAGATGTTCCAGACGCCTCGGCGGATGCTGACTCAGCTGCCGCCGCCTCTCCACCGCCGACTAAACTTGACAGAAACGAACCCATGGGTATTGTTTTGCTAATTTTGAGACTCTGATTCTTTGGGAAGTCAAACCAATCGAAGAAGAAGATTCAGTGAACGTGGACTTGTGTAGCTTTGATATATGTGGACAAGGATGGCCCATTTTATAGTACATTGGCCCAATTGCAACGACATGGCTCCAACCCAAATTTAAGATAGATATATAACTACGGAGGAAATCACATGCGGGGATGTAGCTTAGATGGTAGAGCGCTCGCTTAGCATGCGAGAGGTACGGGGATCGATACCCCGCATCTCCACTTTTGGTCCAAACAATTTTTTTTTTTTTTTTGTTAATGTTTTGATCCCTTTACCTTTCTGTATTTAATTTAATTCGCTTTATTTTTGCTGAAATTAAAACCGATACCTGCATGTGACCGTGAATCCTGTTTAGGCAAATGATTTCTGTTTGCTATTAAAAATATCTAAGAGAAAAATAGGAGTGAAGATTGATTTTAGTATTGTGAATTTTAGTGTTATCTTTGCTTAGTTCTTTCGACAAGAAATAACACATTAATCTCACCATAAATACATCGATATAAGCAAATAGCACTAGAAAGCTACAATGCATATAAAGAAAAGTTTGGTATTCGAATGCTGTGTCACTAAAACTTCAAGCCAAATCCAATTTTTGTTTGGAATAAAACGGTGAAATTGAGTTTGCTATTAGATATTTAAGAAAAATACAAGCAAATATCATCAATGCTTACTTTTGAGTGACAAGAAACAAAGCGTATATTACACGATATATGTAACAACCACATAAGCATTAAGAAAATATGCTAAGCTTAAGAAAAAGTTAGGTGATTGAACAATGAACGCTATGTTGCAAAGAGTAATGCAATTTAGTTGCACTAATGTTTAATACTATTCTAAATGGCAATGCTGTTGTTCTAAAGATGTATTCACAAAGAGAAATGGAGAAGAAACAAAGAACAAAAGATCAAGAACTAGCAAAGAAGAATCAAAGATTTAAACACGTAATTGTTTTCCTCAAATGATATTTGCTCTCTATCGGATTTAATTTTGGTGCTTAAAGGAATTTTGTCTATGAAGGGAAGAATATAAACTCTTTATTTTGGAATGATTTTATATAAAGTTCAACATCTTAACTTTCTCTTTGATATATATTTCTTGATAGGATAATCTATCATGTATTTATAGATTTCAATTAACATCTACGAAATAGTGCCAAAAATTCACGAAAAGTTACAAGCTTTTCACTAAAGGCCACCAAAAAATTCAAACTAAAAAACCAGCATAACTATTTTTTAGTTCACCAAAGGGCACCAAAAAATTTAAACTAAAAAACTAGCATAACTGCTATTTTTATTTCTATGCGGTCGCATAGATATATCAATTTCAAGGCATATAATCACTGCACGTTTATATGTGATTGCAGGCCTTACAAGCCTATGCGGTCACATAGGCCAAAGTTTTGGCCTGCAAAAAACTCTTTCATTCCAAATCTATTTTATTGAATTTGAACAATAATTTCAACAAACACTAGCATCATTAAATTCCAAGTTCAATTAAATACAAGATGTTTTGGCACATTTAATAAAATATATTTCAAGTTGTAGAATTTTTTCTCTTTGATATATATTTCTTGATAGGATAATCTATCATGTATTTATAGATTTCAATCAACACCTACGAAATAGTGCCAAAAATTTACGAAAAGTTACAAGCTTTTCACTAAAGGCCACCAAAAAATTCAAACTAAAAAACCAGCATAACAACTATTTTTTAGTTCACCAAAGGCCACCAAAAAATTTAAACTAAAAACCCAGCATAACTGCTATTTTTAGTTCTATGCAGTCGCATAGATATATCAATTTCAAGGCATATAATCACTGCACGTTTATATGCGATTGCAAGCCCTACAAGCCTATGCGGTCACATAGGCTAAAGTTTTGGCCTGCAAAAAACTCTTTCATTCCAAATCTATTTTATTGAATTTGAACAATAATTTCAACAAACACTAGCATCATTAAATTCCAAGTTCAATTAAATACAAGATGTTTTGGCACATTTAATAGAACTTACAATATGCTGACAGATAGATTGACATTCGATAGCATTTGTATTAAATAACATTATTCTATAGCAAATGCATCCACCCACAAATCAAAATTGTTGTGAAAATACTCAAATGGTCACCAAAGGTAGGTGTATATCTCTATATCA
>CAIGRQ010113339.1:0-38602 GCA_903798375.1 Fraxinus sp. D2006-0159 | reverse complement strand
GTACCAATTGACAATTGAAGAGTTCGGTCTAAGCTCATTACACATTTTATCAAAATTATAAGACGAATTTTTAGAATAACCTTATAATTTTCAATAATAGAGTAAAAGTCTACTTATAATATTTGTCATTAGAAAGTTTTCCATCTACACTAATATGTTCTTCTCTACCTATCCCATCTCACACGTGGCGTTCCCTTCCCTCGTGTTTCTTGGGAATTGAAGCCTACCCCAAGTTTTTTGTGCGAGCCGCTTGCTAGCTCACGAGCTATGCGAGCTGGCTAGCTAGATGGGTTCATGGGACTAGTGGGCCAATTTAAGAGTGGGTGCGGTCTTGTTCGGTCCGATTTCCTTTGAAATCGGACCGAATACCAATGAGAATATTAAAAAATGGAGCTATTGGTTTCATATCTAAATTTATAACCGAAGCAACCGGTTTTGGATCGATTCGATCTGATTCTTTATATGAAAATTTATAAAAATAAAGTATGAAACTATTTGTCAAAAGATCGTGTTTGAGTATTGAAAGTTAGAATGACTGAAGCTAAAATAGCTACTTTCGAAATAATGGAAAGAAAAACAACAATTGAAGTGAAAAGAGTCATAATCGAAAAGAGGATTTTTCACATCTTTCATCATCAAAATCATGCATGAGACTTGAATAATTTTGAAGGAGAAGATCTTGATTGACCATTTTGAAAACAACAAGAAATTTGAGTTCTTACAAAAAGATTAAACTAAAAATACACTTTTTTCCTTAGGTTAGATTAAACTTTTTTTTTTGTAAATTATTTAGATTTAAACGTTGATTACCGAATAGATTTTGCTGTAAAAGAAAGAAGAAGAATTATATGAAAGTGAAAAAAGAGAAATTCGGAAGAACCGAACTCTCCATTGGTTTTTAAGGCAGTACCAATAATTGAACCTGAATCGATCGATTTTTTATGCATGATTCCAATAACGATCCATTTAATAAATGAATTAGAACCAAATCGACCCGTTCTATTCGATTCCATCAGTTCCGAGAAAAAAAATGCCTACCTCTAGGCTAATTTGATCGCCGTTCTATTCGATTCCATCAGTTCCGAGAAAAAAAATGCCTACCTCTAGGCTAATTTGATCGCCTAGGTGGTCGCAAAAGCAGCCATGATGTAGTGGCACCTTCCTACTTTGAAATTGAATTGAAGTTTCAAAATCTTTATTTCCTTTTTCCTTTTGTGGTTTTTCCATCTAGAAATAGGGGATATATTATGAATAATTTCTTGACACCTCTCTATGTTCTCTCTTCATTTTTCTGAATTTTCGTATACAGTTCTTTAGCAGCATAACTTTGTAATTGTTTCTTCAGTTGTTCTGTTTAGATTATTTTTTCTTCAGCATAAATATTGCTTTTTTTCATTCGTTTATACCATTAATCGAAGGGTAACGCCATGAGCACAACTGATTAAAAATGTGGGAAAGTGACATAAATTGATAGTACACTTGTCCACTTTTAACATTTAGGGCGTGTTCGGTAGAGATTAAAATCGGATTAAAATTGAAAAATTAGTCGTTATTGTTGACTTTTATTAGACGAGTGAGGCCCAATAACAACTATATTTTCGATTTTTATTGGATTTTAATCCCTACCGAACAGATCCTTAAAAGGTCATATCAATTAATGACATTTAAAATTGGTGCTCCACACCAGCTTTGCTACATTGCATTATTTTATTTCAAATGAAATACTTTAAATTTATGAACTACGAGTATGAAATTAACCAATTCCTTAAATATAGGTAATTACGAATTATACTTAAATATCTTTGTCCGAGATTATAATGCTTGAGCTCCCAAAAAAGGGTATAAGAATTTAATAACTAACAATCCCGCTAAGTGCACATTTCATAGTATACACTTTTGTTGATATTGTGTAGAAATTTTAAAAGTATTGGAGCGAGATATTGTGTTTTTTTATAACTGTCCAATCATGTGCTCACACGTGATAAATTGTAAAAAATGATGTCAAATAAGATTTACATGTAGCATGATTGATCCCAAAAATATTAAGAGTTTATCTATTTGTACATAATTTTTTGTACATCAAAGTATCCACCCTCTCACATGAGGGTGGGANTTTACATGTAGCATGATTGATCCCAAAAATATTAAGAGTTTATCTATTTGTACATAATTTTTTGTACATCAAAGTATCCACCCTCTCACATGAGGGTGGGACCCACTTGAATAAAAATTATTATCTCCAAGTGGGCCCCACCCTCATGTGAGGGGATGGACACCTTGATGTACAAAAAATTATGTACAAGTAGCAAGGCTCAAATATTAATAACGCAGTATAGTATACATCAGAACATTTGAGTGTATTCAACACGGTATACCTTAAAACTAAGTAAACCATAAACTTGAAACAATGTTTTTTATCGTACGGTGGTGCTCATGCAATCTCGACATATATAAAATATTTATTTATTTATTATTTTTTAAAGTTTAACTAACCTCTCCCAATCTAATCTCCCTACCATATAAAATTAGGGGTAAATTAGTCATTGAAAGCCTTACGCGAGGACCTTCTCGTAATTCCATAAAAACCGCTGAAGGTGAACCACAACCCGACGCCTCTACCACTGCCCCCAAACCCAAAAACACAGAACGGATAATAATTACTTATTTTAAGCTAAATTATAAGATTTTTGTTAAAATCCGCTTATAATTTTCAAAAATAAAATCCTTAAAAACAATTTTACGGCGCCATTTAAGTGCGTGCTCTCTCTTCTTCTTCCCGCCATGGTAGCCCAGGTAGCAGAGCCCAACCCCTCCTCCGCTCCCTCTCTCTCCCAGCAAAATGGGATCGACCCGGAAGAATCTGACCCGCACTCCGATTCCGGTTTGGATAGTACCAAAACCTTGATCTATGCCCTCAGTTTTCTCTCCCGGAATTTACCCTTGCCCCAACATGTCTACGATGCCGTTTCCTCCATTTACCTCGGTGCTGCCGACGGTGGAGACGGTGATGGCGTTGCGTTCGATGACGTCAGCGAAAGTGCTGGGATTGGAATTGAATCCCCCGTGGAAGGTCCCCATATGGATAAGATTACTACGCCGCCAAGGAGAATGGTTAGTGATTTGATGATATTATTATTATTATTATTTTCTTTTAGTTAGGTTTAGAAGCAATTGATAGGAAGTTTGTTAAAATAAGTGTTTTTAGTCTGATTTTTATTTATTTTTTCACGTGAACTAATTATAGAGAAATCAAGATTTCAGCTTTTCTTGTTTTATTGTTCTTTCTTTTCTTTTTATTTTAAGTTCATCACGGCTACTTATTTTTAATTTTATTTTATGGAACTCGAGTTTCCATGTAAATTAAGATTTTATTTTGAGCTGCTCTTTCTTTCATTTTTAGGTTTGGAAGTTGGTAATTAGGTTTAGTAATTGAGGCTATTGGTTGGGAAATAAACTGTTTAGGAATCTTCGTTTCTTTCTGATTTTGGACTATTATGGGTTTTGGAGTACAGCTAGTTATATTGATTTTTATCCTGCGTTTGAAATCGAGATTTTCCATGGATTTGTTTTGATATTATGCTCTGGGAGCATGAGACATTCCTCGTCTTTATATTAAGGATTTGGATGATTGATATTTGGAGATTCTGCTCTTGAGCGAAATGGTATAAGCTGCGTAGATGTTTCATCGCTGGAGTAAAACCATTGATTAAGATCCTCTTTTTAAGAAACTTGACCAACGGGATTGTTTTTCTGTTAAAAGAAAAAGAAGAAATATTTCTCAAAATTGACTCTGGTGGCAAAGAGAAAAGTGAGGATTCTGACAAATTAAAGCTTTCAACTTTACTAGATTTTATTCCTTTTATATTCACATTTGTTTCCTGGTTGGTTTTTAATTCATTCTTTCGAGAGTTGACTAGTGCTACGTGTACAAAAGTATCTTGTTATTCTTGACTCTGGTTATTGATTGCGCTTGATTTTTAATAAAAAGCTTTATTCAATAACTCTACATTCCCCGACATTGATTTCTAGCTGTATCTATCCATTAGTGGTTGGGTAGGGCCGATCCTTGAAAGGACGGACAACTGAGTAGCCGTTGAAAGATTCTTCCTTGTATACTCTCAACTGACTTTCTTTTGAGACCCCTAAAAATGCTAAAAAGTCAACCACACATCAAAGTCCCTGCTACGCGGGTTATTTCACTCCTAAATTCAAGCTTAATTTGTACAAGAATAGGTTGAGTTTCACCAGTGGACATATAGCTTGTTTTCGACAAATCCCTTACTCGAGAATCAACCATTCATATTGCACCTGAGCTTGAGCCTGCCAGGAGAAAATAAATTCTCGCAGGTCTATCTGACTCTAATTAGTGACATGGAGAAGAAAAGAAGATTTTTTACATTTTAGCAGCTAAGATAGCAGAATATCACACACGCACCATTACTATAATACTATGACTCATGTCCTATTTGAGTGATGAGAAAAGGGAGGGGTGGACCCAAGACTAACATGGTTTGTTGTGGTTGCTAAGTATCTGGTAGTGGTACAAATGGAGTGTCACCAAGGAATTTGTGAACCTGAACCCAAATTTATTGATGATACAGCTCAATTTGTTGTTTGTTATTGTTGTATTTGGACCAAAAAATAATTCAGATTTCAGGGATAAGTTGTACAATTATTTATCCATATGGAGAATTGATCGTGTATATCATATGGGTGAGGGAGATGTAAGTAAAATTACTAACTTGACCCGTAGCCATACATATAACACACACACACATATGAAACTTTCTTCCAATCCCTCAAGTATTATCTTATACATCTTTATTAAGCAATTCCTCATCTTGGTTGCTACGCGATCCTCTTCTGCTTTTCTCTGCTAGGACCATATCTGTGGTTAAAGTAAACCGAAATGGCTCAGAAATAATTTTTTCTTTATTTAATTATCTCATTTTTCATAATCTTAGGTTGCCCTATTTCTTTTGCATTTACCATCTAGTCTATAATTATTACAACGCAGAAAATTTAATTTGGTCGTGTAATATTTTTTCTGAACTTTAGTTTTCTTTTCCTTGTTTCCTTGGAGTTCTACTTTTGCTTCTTATCAAAATTGGATTTGTAACAACAACGTGATCCAGGAGGGCTCTGGCGATTCAAGTTACAATGATTTAATGTTGGACTTTGAGGATGCCGTGTTAAAGCAACAACCGTGCATGTCTGGTTCTAGATTGACAGAATTAAAGGAAAACCGCTTTCAAAGCCAAATCCAGCACCGGATAACCGAACTTGAAGGTAGCTATTTTCACGAATTCTTTTCTAGATACTGTTTTTCAAATAAATTATTTCTTCTGCATGAATTAGGCCCAATTTGTGTGGTTTCTTATGATATTGAAGTCCTGACCCTCTCTATCTTCAATTACAAATTGCATAAAAGTTTCCTGAAAGCACTCGTCAGATCAATATTGGTTGACCTTATACTTTGTTTTGCTTAATTTCTCTTTGTTATTAACCATTGCCTTGCACGTGTTTGTTCTCCTTAGCTTTCAGTGGCCTTTTGGTATGTATATTTTTCCATTTTTAGTGATAAATATCTCTCAATATGCAGTCTGTTGACTTAAATCGCCTAATAAAATTGTGCACATGCAAACTCTCTTACTTCACTCTTTTTTGTTTCATATTCCATTCTTTTCCTGAAAAAGATCTCCTTGACTTCTCTGAACAAGAAGAGTTTTACCTTTCATGACAATACCATTTCAAACTTGTGTGTCACATTTTAAATATTCATTTTGACCATCATTTTTAACTATAACCATGTGATTATTCTATCCTATCCCTGTTTTTATTTTCAAAATCAGCTTGGATGGTCGGAAAATAAACTCTCGATATGGTTCTTGTTTTAAGATTACAACAGCTACGACAAGCTAGGTCTTATTTCAAATAATCTAATGACTCGTTATCTATCTTGCTTTCTGTTTCTACCTTCAAAACCATCCTGGATGGTTGAAAATGAGTCACTCATGGTATGATCGTATTTTCTATTGAAAGACACATTTGTAGTGGTAATAAGTTTGTTTTTGTTCTGTCTTATAGCTGATGGTGGGTTTATTGGGGTCCTGACTTGGGTAGGGATGCAAGCATCATTATAGTTATTTATGTACACATCCATGTATCCTATTCAGTCTCTATATGCTGATCTCCAGAAATAGCTAATTATTTATCCTAAACTATCATACTTATACAAATATCAGTCTATTTTATGGTTTAAGGATGTGTCTAATAACTTTTTTGATGCATTTTTGGGGTTTATGCCATACAGCTTTGTGAATATTTTATTGTGCTTTCATTTTGAAACAGGATTGCCAACAAGCAGAGGCGATGACCTCCAGTCTAGGTGCTTGCTTGAACTCTACGGGCTTAAGGTAGAGTTTATTTGAGAATTGATAAAGATATTTATAATTGTTTACTGTGCATGAAATAATATTGACTGTAACTAGGTCCACCAAAATCATTAAATTTAAATGAACTGGAGAAGGTGGATGTATTTCGTGAAATTAATTGCTGTCCTAAAAATCGATCTACCTTAAGCAAAGTCATGCGAGTAAAACTCCATCTAAAACGTAGCATCATCTTTTCGAGAGAGTTAGATGGTTGCAGTTTTCATTTTTGAGCCAAAATATTGTCAAGCTTATGAATTGCAACTTGGATGTGTAATGGGAAACCAGCCAATTTGCATTGCCAATTGGTATCTGCATACATAAAAGTTGAAGGGAGGGAGATCTGTTTGCAAGCTGAAACTTTCCTTTTTCTTCTTTTGGTTTTTGCCCATAGGTAAGCTGCATCTCATTTAATTCATCAAAACTGAGAAAAATAATATTTCCTGATTGTCAAAAAAGAGTGTATCATTTCCTTTTCCATGAAAGATGAAACATTAACATGCAGAAACACCTTTTTAATGCTGCTCTCTTCGCCTATATGTCAGATATTAGTGGTTCATGTTGCTGTTTATCATCATTGACTCTGAATTCTTTATCCTATCAGTTAGCTGAGCTGCAGAGCAAAGTGCGGTCTGAAGTGATTTCTGAATATTGGCTTCGTCTACGTTGTGCAAATCCTGATAAGCAGTTGTTTGATTGGGGCATGACGCGATTGCGCCGTCCTTTATATGGTATAGGAGATGCTTTCGCTATGGAAGCTGATGACGCTCTGAAGAAGAAACGAGATGCTGAGGTGAGTGGGTTATCTACTAGCGACTGTTCATTGGTTGGTAGATGTGAATGAATCCTGAAACTTTCTATTTGTAGCCTCATAGCTGAGAAATGTTATGTGTAACTGCCTGGGGAATCAATAATAATTGAACTGAAAATATCTTAATATCTCTGCTGTAGAGGTTGTCAAGATCAGAGGAAGAAGAAAGGAACCGTGTAGAAACCAGGAAAAGGAAATTCTTTGCTGATTTACTTAATGCTGTACGTGAAATCCAATTGCAAGTACAGGCTGCCCAGAAACGCCGGAAACAAAGAAGTGATGGTGTCCAGGTATGCTGCCTTAGTTTTTACTATTTATTTTCCAATTATTTTCTTTAAACTAACATCTTCCCGATGGAGTAAATAAATGATATTGAAGCAGATATTGCACTAAACACAGAAATTATTGGCAGGTAAAAAATGTTATCTCTGGTTGTTGCTCTTGTTTTATTTAATAGTGTATGGTTCCATACTGGTCATGACTTTTAAGAGGTTAAGCCTATTACTCATTATTACTACAGCTAACTAGTATGTTATTTGAATGAGAACTCTTTTGACTGCTTATAAAACAGGGATTGCCACATTTCGTGTTATACTGTTCGCTGCGTTTTCCACTTAGGTCTTGTAATTCAATGAGTTCTACAATGCATTTGATCAATAAAAGATGCTACGTAATATTTGCAGTTTCCATCCATGTCGCACATAGGTCCTTGGTGCCTTGGCTTATTGTAACTCTGGGATTTTGTATGAATGATAGATCATAGAAGATTAGAAGTTATGTTGTAGGATAAGATTCCGGACATTCTTACTTTTACAGGCTTGGCATGGAAGGCAAAGACAACGAGCTACACGGGCTGAGAAATTGAGGTTCCAAGCTCTGAAAGCTGATGATCAAGAAGCTTACATGAAAATGGTTGAGGAGAGCAAAAATGAAAGATTGACAATGCTCCTAGGAAAAACTAATGATCTCCTTGGTCGCTTGGGTGCTGCTGTCCAACGTCAAAAAGATGCTGAACATGACAACATTGAAGCCCTGCAAAATTCAGACACTGACTTGCCTGAGTTATCTGGTTCAAGGACTGACACACCAGGGCAGTCACTTCCCGGGGAAGATGAAGATGTTGATAACGTATCTGATCATCAAGTAAAGACAGGTGATTTACTTGAAGGCCAGAGAAAGTATAATTCTGCTGTACATTCAATTGAGGAGAAGGTATTCTATTACTAATAAATTTTATTGTAATTTATAACTTCGGGTTTTACTACTTTTACATCAATCAGCTTATGTCATGAAATAAATGAGTAATGTGCTAAGAGGGAGAGGGAGGAGACGACAGCACGCTTGAATTAGCTTAAAACACAATGAGGATCCTGGAAATAACAAATGTTTTCTACCTTATACTCTTCTTCTGTTCTCATTAAAGTTATTGTTTGAATAGTTAAAAAAAAATATATAGGAAATTGAGGGTAAGTATGTTTAATTTCTTTGTGTTGTCTAAGTAAAATATCGTGAGAAATACTTGAGTGCAACAAAATATTTCCTGCATTTTCTGGCTCCTTGGGAACACTTCCCTTAATATTGTTCCATTTCATTCAAATGGATCCAAGTGCCCCGGAAAATTTACGAACTCTCTTCTTACCAAACAGCAATGGAATTTCTGGATTTTCAAGCACGAGGACGTGTCTTGGATGGCCAAAGTTTGGCTGCATCTTGTTTGTGGCTGTGCATGATATTATGATTATATCACGTAATTGGATATTCTTTTCTAGTTATAATATTTATTTTGTGAATATCTAATCTAACCTTACAAGAGTCTTTTTAGGTGACGGAGCAACCAGCTATGCTTCAAGGTGGAGAGTTAAGACCGTATCAGTTAGAGGGCCTTCAATGGATGTTGTCTTTGTTCAATAACAACTTAAATGGAATTTTAGCAGATGAAATGGGATTGGGCAAGACAATTCAGGCAATATCTCTGATTGCTTATCTCATCGAAAACAAAGGTGTTACTGGGCCCCACTTGATTGTTGCCCCAAAGGCTGTCCTACCAAATTGGATCAATGAATTTTCAACTTGGGCTCCTAGGTATGCATATCCTACCATCCTCCCTGCCCCTGACCCTTACGACTAGTTTCTGTATAAATGCATTAGTGCTAATAGACTTTCTGCTTTCAGTGTTTCTGCCGTTCTTTATGATGGGCGACTGGACGAAAGAAAGGCAATGAGAGAAGAGTATTCAGGAGAAGGGAAGTTCAATGTTTTGATCACCCATTATGATCTTATTATTAGAGATAAAGCATTCTTGAAGAAAATTCACTGGTACTACCTGATTGTTGACGAAGGACATCGTCTTAAAAATTCTGACTGTGTTCTTGCACGGACTCTTGTCTCTGGGTATGTTGCATTTAATCTGACCTTGAACCAAGCATTTAACATCCTTCAATTGCATAGCAGCATCAAAAATCATAATTAATTTCAAAACAAAATGATTTTCTAACTGATTCTTGATCTGGACAGCTATCGAATTCGGCGGAGACTTCTGTTGACTGGTACTCCCATACAGAATAGCTTGCAGGAATTATGGTCTCTGCTTAATTTTCTCCTTCCAACTATATTTAATTCTGTTGAAAACTTTGAAGAGTGGTTTAATGCGCCCTTTGCGGACAAATGTGACGTCAGTTTGACAGATGAAGAACAATTATTAGTCATTCGGCGATTGCACCATGTAGGTATTGGTTTTATCGTGTGTTATCCGTTATGCTGTTCGAATTTCTGATGTGAACATTTTTCTTCCTTTCCCTTTCGTTCTAATGATCCCCAGGTCATAAGGCCATTCATATTGAGGAGGAAGAAAGATGAGGTGGAGAAGTACCTTCCTAGTAAACGTCAAGTCATACTTAAATGTGACATGTCTGCCTGGCAGAAAGTATATTATCAGCAAGTAACAGATGTAGGCAGGGTTGGATTGGCCAATGGTAAGTAGTTTCAATTGGCTGCTGCCTGTCCTCTCTGTAGTATTATTTTATCTCCAAGGCAATGGCCAGTCTCAGGATTGTTTTACCGTTTAACTTCTTTGTCTTGAAGCAGTACCTGTTCATCATCATTAAAATGTCTTGCATGTGTTTTAGTTTCTTCTCCACTTCTCTTTCACACACTGTCTGGTCATTTTGTAATCAGTTCAATATCTTTTTGTTTTGTTTGTATAAATGAGGCAGGATTTATTTAAACTACTTTTCAAGTCTAATGTTGAAGAAATATTACTCATAATTCTTAGTAAGACAAGTGTTGAAGACCTAGCATTGATTGCAAAACGATGCCTGTATCCATCAGAGTTCAAAATGTAATTCATTTGAACAGTGCTAAAAATAATATCTTCGATACTGTATTGAAATTCTTGACCAAGGGGGCCATCTTTTGCTCCAGTTGAATTGAAATTTGGCAAGTATAATCACTATACGATGAAGTCTGGTTAGCAGCGAAGACATGATTCAAAGAAATTTAAGGAGTATTGGTAGACTTGCGCTTTGTAATAATTTTAAATATAAATGTATAATTTTAATTTAGTCCACCGGACAATGTTATTGACCAAGAAAGTGCCACATGTTATTTATTGGCTTCATTTCCTGTAAGAAGCAAAGTTGCTCAAGAGGTCCATCTCGATATTAACACGAACTGTGATGCCAATCTACAATCATACAATGTTCTGTCCATTTTTATGTTTAACAGTCTATGCAGCTTCCTGGTGCATCTGTGTTCATATTTTTCTGTTCTGTCCATTCGATTCTCTTGGTTTTCTCACCTTCCACTCTTCCTGTAATAGAAGGATAAGAAAAATGTTGTTTCTTCACCTTTTTCTTTCTTTTTTAGGAGTTTGCAATAGAATGAATTATACAATCTGTGCCACCTTTGTTGGGACATGGAATTTTCCTCTCTTGAGGCTATTAGCATTTTCTTATTAGCTAATCTCATTGCTGATGGCGTGAATTTCCAGGAACTGGGAAGTCCAAAAGCCTACAGAACCTGACCATGCAGCTCAGGAAATGTTGTAACCACCCGTACTTATTTCTGGGTGATTATAATATGCTGCGCAAAGAGGAGATTTTCAGATCATCAGGAAAGTTTGAGCTACTTGATCGCTTACTACCCAAGCTTCGTAAAGCTGGGCATAGAATCCTCCTTTTCTCTCAAATGACAAGGCTCATGACCATTCTTGGGTATTATCTGGAATTACATGGTTACAAGTTTCTTAGACTCGATGGCTCAACTAAAACTGAAGACCGTGGGGAATTGCTAAAAAAATTTAATGCTCCAGACTCTCCTTATTTCATATTTCTTCTAAGCACACGTGCTGGAGGACTTGGTCTGAATTTGCAGACTGCAGATACCGTGATAATTTTTGACAGTGACTGGAACCCTCAGATGGACCAACAGGCTGAGGATAGAGCACATCGCATTGGGCAGAAGAAGGAGGTGAGAGTTTTTGTTCTGGTCAGTGTTGGATCAATTGAAGAGGTTATCTTAGAACGAGCCAAGCAGAAAATGGGCATTGATGCCAAGGTCATCCAGGCAGGATTGTTCAATACAACTTCCACAGGTTTGTCGCTTTTGAAGATCTGGTGTACTCTCTTTTACCTCCTTTTGAAAATGGAAAATTTAGTTTAAAGATATGAAACGATTGGAGCTGGTTATCCAGATTGGCCGCAATTAAGATTGGTGTAAAATTGATAATTGGATCTCTCTAGTATTTTGTGGATATTCACCATCATAAAGATTTAAGGGAAAGTTGCACCATAGGTTACCTATTCTCCCCCAACCTTTTAAAAAGGGGGAAGTTGGTCGCCAACCTTTCAATACATTTGTACTATTAGTCCTCAATGACAAAAACTGTCCAAATCTTCGTTAAATTTTTAGTTGACCCTCACGGAAACATACCTCACTTCAAATTTCTGTCCACCATCCCAAGTTGGGAAGTTGAACCCAGCTTCATAGAGTTGGACATGTGGTCACATGAGGATTAAACAGATATTTGGACGGGTTCTGTCATTGGGAACTGATTGTGGTACTATAATTTAAGGGGAAATGCTACTTGTACCACCTGGTTTACAGAATGCATGTGTGGTAAGATCTCCCATCATTTTGGACAGAAAACAAAGTTAAACCAGCCTATGAGACTTGCCACGTATGTGTTCTGTAAATCAGGCGGTACAAGTAGCATTTTCCTAATTTAAGGCTAGGGCCCAACTATAGTTGTCTCAGTCAACAACGTATTTCTCTATTTTCTTTAATGGTGTTTACTGTAAGAAAATACTCCCACTCTCTCATTGTTCATGCAGCTCAAGACAGGAGAGATATGTTGGAAGAGATTATGCGCAAAGGTACAAGCTCACTTGGAACGGATGTACCAAGTGAGAGAGAAATAAATCGTCTTGCTGCACGATCAGACGAGGAGTTTTGGTTGTTCGAGAAAATGGACGAAGAAAGAAGGCAGAAGGAGAATTACCGATCTCGTCTCATGGAAGAACACGAGGTACCAGATTGGGTGTATACTGTGCCGGATATGAAAGAGAGCAGGGGGAAAGGATTTGACAATTTCACCGTTCTTGGAAAGAGACGCAGGAAAGAGGTGATCCGAGATGATACACTTACCGATTTGCAATGGATGAGGGCTGTGGAAAACGGAGAAGACTTATCTAAACCTCCAGTAAGAAGGAGAGAGAATCCTACCATCTTGAACAATGAATTTCCTAGTAATACCGTAACTAATAACTCCATAGGTGAGAAAAAAGTTGCAGAGTTGAAGAGTGAAACTGGTTCTCTCGTAAGCGAGGCAAAGAGTGAAGATACAATTGGTTGGACATCTCAAAGGTACAACTCTGAAGCTGAAAGTTCTCAAAGAAATGGCCCTGAAAGTTTGGAAGGAGGGTTGAATCAATTGACATGGAGAGCATATAGGAGGAGGAGATCAAGCTTGATGTGATTCGTGTTATTGGCTTCTTATAGGGTGGAGGAAAAGGCGAAAGCCATGGGAAGTAAAGTTTATTCGATGCGAACATGAAGCTGTAACAACTTTCTTTAGTAGCTGTGTAACCAATTTGCAAATGCTACTCTTGACTTCATTATTGTGTGTTAAGATATGGGTTCAGTGGATTGATGTATCAACTCTCCTTTTGAGTTTCCTTTTATTTTAGTGAAGGTTTAAAGATTTTTAAGGCTCTGCATCGAAGTTGAATTAACACTTCGTCCTAGCATGTTTGAGAATTGATTATAATCAATTTTAATTATAAATAGATAGAATTGAGTGGTGAAAAAATGTGTAATAAATTTTATTAAATTTATAAATAAAAGTAGGTTTGATAACGGTATTTAAAATATAAACACATGCCAGGCAATATCGAAAGTCCAACACCCTTGATTGCTAAATAATTGAATGAAAACTCCAAAAGCAATTTCAGTAATTGAAAAATAAGTCATGCAAAATCCAGAAAAGTTTGGCATAACATTTCTATTTATTACACTATTTTGTGAGAGCCATGACGAGACCTTTATTTTCAAAAGAGTAGATTCAAATTCCATTTCATTTTATGTTTTAATTATATAAGTATTGAATAATTTATTATATATCAACAAGCTGGAATAGCTCAGTTGGTTAGAGCGTGTGGCTGTTAACCACAAGGTCGGAGGTTCAAGCCCTCCTTCTAGCGTTTTCGTTTAGAACTTCAACCTTTATTTTTGGAAGAGAAATAATTTGCAACGTGGTCCAACTTATTGTCCAAATAGCAAGTTAATCCCTAGCTTTAAAAGAGGGCTATTTAGTACTCCATTCTCAGATACGATCGGATCAAAATAAATTTTTTGGGATAATTTACATCATTGGTCTCCTACGTTTCGTCCAAACTCCAAGTTAGTCATTAATATTGAAAGAGATAAATTTATACATCAGTCTCTAGTGATTGAAATGATCCAAGTTTTCACTAAATTGATATTTTGATATTCAAATTGAAACCATCTACTTTATGATTTTCACACTATCAAGTTAATTTGCTAATCAAATATTGATTATCTTGTGATAATGCAAAAGAAATACTAACTACAGTTGTACTCCCAATTTTATTTTGATCATAGTCAAACTAATTCTCGTTGCATGTAACGAACTTTGCATGAATTCATTCAACTTTAGTCATACACAAAGTGGGGTTCGATTTTGCAATTCCAATCAAATTGGGGGTTACTTCTCTATTTTAATCAAAACAGGGCACAAACACGGACACTTCAGTTTAAAAAAAGTTGTTCATACCATGATCATAGTATGAGGACGGTTGAGCAAGTTGGCCCCATCTTCTAGTGATTCAGGACATCTCTCTTTCAAGGAGGTAACGGAGATTCAAATTCTCTTGAAGATCGAGTACACGAAAGGAAGTTGATCATGAATTACCAATAAGTCTAAAGTGAATTCTTCCTAAGTTGATGCTCGAGCGATTCAAATTTATAGCATATCGTACCCGGTATTCAAATATACAGTTTTTGACATCAACACTTTGAATGGAAGATGTGCATGTGATGATGTGAATGAATTTCCCAAGTAGGTTGAAACGTACACATGCACATGACTTGTCTGTGTCCATCCCCACAGAAGTGGAGCCTCTTTTAATTGACAAGTGGAAAACATATCTAAAAATCTATATCAGGAAATTGGCTCACATACATTACTGGTGCCGGTGTTGTGGACCCAAAACATCCAATGCCCACCCTAAGGCAGTGTTTGGATGGAAGCATAATTGGACATTTTTCTCTATTTGTGGCCTTGTCAAATTGAGCTCCATAGGCAAAATTAAATATTGAGTTTAGTTCAGTATTGTGTATCAAATATACGTATAATAAATCAAAACGAGATATTCGTAGACTTCAGGAAATATTCCCTATTTTTGGTCGTAGGAATGCAATAAATTACTACAAAGTCGAAACAAATATTCGATATGACTATAAAACTTTAAGTGTTTCTATTAATTTAAAAGGAATGGTTAATTTGGTGTTTTTTTGTGTATTAACAAGCCTACACAATCTTTCGACCACTTTGTCATTCCTAAAGGGCGATGAAAGATGCAATTAGATTAGAACTAGGCTTCCTTGCTATGGGATTGAACTTCGGTATTTAGTACACATATTGACCACTAATCAAATCACGTATAATGCACTGAAAAAGAAAGGAGAGTTGAAAAGCGTGTCTTCTCCATTCGACCATTTGTGTCCAATGCATCAAGACAAGAGAATACTCCCTTTTTTAAAAAAATTCGAATTAGATCCCAAAATGTTAATGTATAACTCATACATGTATTATGGTCATCACTTCCTCATCTTGCTATTTAAGATTAATAATTCGATTTGAATATTAATAATAATAAATGTAATAAATCTACCCTTTCGAGTAGGGTCACCCTAGGGTGATCGGTGAACCAACAATACAGTACAAAATTATGTCAAAAGGTACACCCACCTGGATCTACCAAATTAATAATTGAAGTAGCAATGTAGCATTCATTAGTTAATTAATAATAATTGTTTAATGGCACCTTATTGATCGACCAAGGCAACCACCATGTATACACCATATGTTAAGCTCACTTGAATTAAATTCAAGAATGGACTCAAATTAATAAAACAAAAAAAAATTAAACTCATGTTTTGTATACATTAAAATTTTTATTTTCTTTCTTTTACTCATTTTCAATCGCACATTCTTCAATAAAATAATATTTTTCATCGCATCAATAACTTTTTCTTCTTTTTCAACCACACATTCTCCATCAATCTACTATTCTAGAATACATTCTTCCAAAATAATGTGGACAACGGGGAGTAAGTGGGGAGTAAACCATTTTTCCGGCAAGAGGGATAGCGGGGAGCAAATCGCTTTCATTCAATAGATCCGCACTCTTCTTCACATGCTCCACGGGGAAAGCATGGTGACGTCGTCGACAGTATTGAGTAGAACCAACGATGGTTTTTTTTAATGCTGCGCTGCAATGTGGAGTGTGCCAGAGAGGGGAAGGGAGTTGAGGTTGACATGATGGCTATTTTTTCTATCTATTTTTCTGGTTGCTGGTGATACAAGGAGAAATCGCTGAAGAAAGATAGAGAAGAGGTGGTGATGGTGGTGTTGGTGCATGCAATGATGGGGAGGCGATAGTGTTGAGGTGACATTGACGTTTGAGTAGTGGTGAAGTGGGGTGGTGGTATAAAGAGCGTTTGTAATCTATTATTTGGGTAATTGTAACCAATAAAATGGGTAATTTGTGATTGATAAATAAATGGTAACATATAAGAATATGTGATTTGAACTAAAATTTGTAATTGTGATCAATATTTGTGTCTTTGTAACTGTAACGTTGTGTGATATGTAATTAATTAGGTCCTAAGCCTATTTTTAATGTTATCACTAAGTTTTTGAAAATGTATCTTGAAAATATGATAATTATATATTTTTTCCTTATTAATTATTTGGAGAATTAATCACAAAGAACTTTTAAGTATCTTATTAATTATAAACATGTTTGAGAAATATCTTTCTTGTAACTATTGGATCTTTGGCCTTTTTTTTCTTTTTTCTTTACGATCACATATCTATTCTACCATTCGCAGAATTGAAGGCGACAATTACAAGCTATGAGGTCAAAGCGAAATTGTGCCTTTCTATTCGAGCGCATTGGAATATGTCACAACACCGTTACAAAATCACGCACAATCCACATGTTACATATTAATTTAACAGAAATTTACTCCCTGATTGACGATAATTAAAATGAGTTTTTTTTTTTTAAAATGAATTTAGAATAGTGATATATTTCGAAAAAATGTGATTAATAATTGTTAAATAGGGCTCATATTCGAACTAGCTAAGGATATGGGTACCCAAAAGAAACTTCTAAGTCATTTCACATAATTAATGTCACCCTCTTACCAAGGCAAAGAAAAGCTGAAACTACAATTTATATACATGGCATTGCACATGGAAGATTCTTGCACATGCAAAATAAGTAAAATTTTAAAGTCAAAACTTAGACACCTGTAATAGAAAATTTAAAATATTTGAAATGTTACAATTACACACTTAGAGTCCATTTGGTAAAGATTAAAATCGGATTAAAATTAAAAAAAAAAGTCGTTATTATTGACTGTTATTAGACGAGTGAAATCTAATAATGGCTATTTTTTCAATTTTAATTGGATTTTAATCGATATCAAACGGGCTCTTAGTACACAATTCTCTTACATGTATGTGGACCCCACACACATGTGAGATGATTGTGTAGAAAATTGTGTAACAAGTTAAAAGTGTGTACAAATAGCAATTTTGTTGACGCCTATATGTTAAGGGCTCGTTTGGCACCGATTAAATTCTAATTAAAATTGAAAAAATAGCCGTTATTAGATCTTATTCGTTTAATAAAAGTTAATAATAACAGTTAGTTTTTCAATTTTAATCTGATTTTAATCTCTACCACACAGACTCTAAATCACGTGTGAAAGTTACTTCTCTGATACTCTTAATTCAATATTACTTAAGCTGCTCTTTTTTTAACTTAAAAGTAATTTTTGAGTCGGTGCGATATACAGCTTGAGAGATTCAGGATACACTGACTACAATAATGATATAAAAAATTTAAGATTCCAAAACATAGGCTCCCACAATATTGTTCATATTCATGCATCAAACAAAGAAGAAAATCCAAAAATAAGTAAAATCCATAATAGTATCACATGAAATGCAAATTACATTAACTGGTTAATTAACAATTAAGTTAAGAGAAAAATGTTAAAGAGTTTAAGTCAATTTTTTAATTCCAATCAACAAACAAACAAAAAACCCTTAATTTTGGCTAATTATTCCTCAGATCTCATCACTTACCATAGTCTTGTTCATAGAGCTTTTGCAATGCGCAATTGCACCCTGGATTGCACTCTGCAACTCCTCCATGGAAGAAGAAGAATCCGAATACCCGTACATGGCCTCTCGGGTCCTGTTCACGGGTTGAACCGGGAACCCATTTTTACTGATAACCCCCGAGTGACTCGGTGATGATCTCATGGACGATGGACAGCTCGAAACTATGCAATTTCTACGTCTGGGATACCTTAAATTCCCCGAGAATGAGTGTGAAATTGTTGCATTGGTGTTCTCTTTTCGAGGATTTTCATGCACGGAAATTTGAGATGTTTTTTCGACGGATCCATCTGGTTTTGTGGGAATTTTCTGTTGATGTTTTTGCGAAAGTTTTTCGTATAAAGGCTTAACTTTTTTCAAGTACTTTCGAATAACTTCTTTAGCAGTTGAACTCACACGCTTCACAGATGATGAAGGTGCGGTTGAAGATGAAGGTGTGTTTTTGGGTTCTTTACGAAAAACCGAAGAGAATCGAGAGAGGGAGAAGTATTTTGATGTTTTTTTTGGATAATTGAGTGAAGGGGTGGTGGTGGTTAGGCGTTTGAATTCATCGTCAGCGACGGAGCTGGGACGGGAGGAATCGCATTCCGGAAGGTGGTGGAGGAGGAGGAGGTCACTAGAGGTGGAGGAGTGGGAATCGGTGGATGAATGGGAGTCACGGGAGGCAGTGGTTGTGGTGTCGGAGGAGGAGGAGGTGGAAGAGGAGGCGAGGAGGAGGGTTCGGACCATGGAGAGACGAGGGGAGAGGTGGAGAGGGAGTAGCTGGCCTTTGTAGAAGAGTTCGTCGGCGGGGCAGAGGGCGGCTGAGGATTTGCGAGGGGAGATGGAGATGGTGAATTCGAAGTCGGAGGAGGACGAGGAGTAGGTGGGGGAGGAGGGGAGGGTGTGGGACTTGGTGGAGAGGTGGTTTCTCTCTGTTCTCCGGCCCATCATACGGCGGAGGCGATTACATTCTCATGAATTACTCGGTGGCGTTAATGGCGGTGCGAGTGGGTTGTGGTTGTGGCGGTGGTGGGGGAGTTAAAGAGGAAGATAGTTTGGAAGTGAAGGGGTTCTTATAATCTGGCACAGTTTGTGAGAGAGAGTATTAATAATTTAATGCAGCTCTAATAATTATTTTTTAAAAAAATTAAATTTATGAGAGAAGGGAATAGCCTTATGATGTGACTCCGTTTGGTAGTGAAAAATATTGACCCCATTAAAATCATAATTCATTTATCTTCATCTTCTTATCAACCACACATTATTCAATAAAATAATATTACATAAATCAAAAATGGTTTCTTCTTTTTAACTATATATTTTCCAAAAAAAAAAAAAAACTATTCCAAAAATTATAATCTCAAATAACGACAAATAATGGGGTCAAACGGGGGCTTAATCTGAAAAGCAAAAAAGCTTCAACAAATCTTGACGCTTGAAAGTTGTAGTGACATTCGTCATAATATTAAATTATCAATGAAGGGACATAGAAGGGAATAGCCTTATGATGTAAAAAAGCTTCAATGAGACGATCACATATGTAGTAGGACAATCGATTCAAATTATTATATATAGAATCTTGAGCCACTCAAATTACGACACCTCGATTTCTCAAGTTGTACGAGAAAAAAATAAAGTGGTCGTGAATGTTGATTTGTGTGATTTGTATGACTTAAAGTTCGAGGTATCACGATTTGAATGAATAATCGTATCACGTATATATATAGGATGGTCATGTCAAAACTTCTCTCCTCATGGAGATACTAGATCTGAACTCTATGCACTTTTCATCATTTTAAAAAAGAATCGAGTTTTTTTAACAATTAAACAAACCATTTTATTTGTTAGTTAACTAGACGTCACCGGCTAAAATGTTAGATATTGTGATACTCTATTTTCAATATTGAGAATGCAAATGTCAGAAACTTGATTGTACCCTCTCAAAATATCGAACATATCGCATATTATGATATGTGCAACACCATCTCTATATACGGCATTTTGATTCCGTCCATCTATTGGAGACCTAAATACTAAGAAGTGAAAGTAAGCAACCAAATGTTATGTTTCCTACTAAACTTCTAAGGTTGTCTCACGTTTGTCACTCCAGATCATTTGCAAAATTAACGATTATGTTCGTTTCTTCTACGAAATCGTTAATTTTTAAACGACAAATCTATTTGAACGCAATATATTACATAATCTTTCACATAATTGACAAGTTGCCGCCCAAGCATAACTCATTTTTAAATGGAAGAGAGAGTAAAAAAAACAGTAGCTGTTGAGATTTTTAACTCGGAAAATGACAAAACGAAGAAATTTACGAGTTGAAATTCCATGTGGCCAATTATTATTAACTTTGAAGGGTCACATCACATGCAAGAAGCTCCAAAACATCCTCTATTCTCCTTTTCATCTGCTATATTTTCTGATAGAGTCACGTGCTTGAGATTAAGTTGTGACAGTTGTCACGTGCTTTAATCGTGAAGGGTGGAGTTGGACCATATGATTTGTATTGGAATTGGACTATCCTTAATTAATAAATTAATATAATACTGACATTATATCAATTTAATCTGGGATTATGATGCAAGTAATTAAGGCACTGTCCTGTAATTACTAATCAGTATCACTCATTTTTTTTTTTTGCTTGATGAATTATTTTTCATTCTAGTTCGACTCTGTGACTTAAAGCGGACAATTCTAGCTCAAGATACTTATCCGATCGAATGAAAATATCATAATTTTGACATGACTTACCAAAAATGTGGATTTAGTCCACCCAGCACGATCACTTTGTAACCCAGAAATACAATTAGGGTGTGTTTGAACTACGTTATTTTGGAAAAATATATTCAGAAATAGTAGATTGATGAAAAATGTGTGGTTGAAAAATAAGAAAAAGTTATTAATGTGATGGAAAAAAAACAAGTGGCTAGGGTGGTTGGTGAAAGCTTCGGTGTGGCCAGTGTGGGCTAGGGTGGTTGGGAAATCTATATCAAATGGATTGAATTTTTAAAGGAAATGACTATTTTCGCAACAGAACCATAGGTTGAGGAGGTTAGTACCAAGAAGGGAATAATTGGGACCATTTGTGCACATGGGGCCATAAGTGAAGATCCATTAGTGCAATATCTCTTTAAAAAAATTGTAATTTATTATCAAGAATAACATCGAGTAGCAATTTTAATACAATCTTGATCTGATTCTTACAAAAACTCAACAGTGTCACGTGACATTAAGGTGATCACACCTTCCAAACATGGTTTAACAGCTCAATAATCCACCAAAACTGCAGGCAATTCCCCTCTCTAGAAATGTAAAAGATTCTACTTATTTGAACAAATATTTACATATATTGAGCCTGTTTGATAGAGATTAAAATCGGATTAAAATTGAAAAACTAGCCGTTATTGTTGACTTTTATTAGACGGGTGAGACCCAATAACGACCATGTTTTCAATTTTAATCGGATTTTAATAATTACCAAACATGCTCATTATAAGTAATTTTTTTTTTGTTTTTTTTTAAATCCAACAAACTCCAAACTGCGTTTTCTTGTACTAGTGAATGACAGTATATATTATTCTTGAGCGAGTGAAACTGAGTTCTAAATTTTTTGATTAATCTTAAAAGATATCAAAACCCGTGTTGAAAATTAAAGAGATTTATAGATAATTATTTCGATGTCTGGATTTGAGCTCCAACGAGCATCTAAATTTGTTTTGAAATGCTCCTTTTTGTCACCTCACTTCCATTCTCGCATTGACTTAGAGCATGTTTGGCTTAATTTAAAATGTGTACTTCGGAGTAAGTTTAGTTATAGTAAAATAATAAGTTTAAAATAAGAATAATACTATCTAGCACAAGTCTATGTGACATTATATGGTATATTTAATTAAAGATGAAATCATGTGATTCATTTAATTGAATCTGTAATTTAATGTTACTAAAGATGCCACCTAAACTAATGTTAAAGACCAATGATACTAAATATTATCACTCTTAAAATAAATAGTTTTGAGATTATTACCTTAAAATAAGATGTGGAGGTTAAAGTGGTTGGGGGGCATCAGTGAAGTTAGTTGCTGTCCAATTTATAATATTGACTATAGTCAATTGCCAACTTACCCTAAATTGGTTGGAATTAAGAGAAGATTTAACTAATTACAGTGTGTGGGAGATAATCGAGGTCTTTTTGGAATATAGTTGACTGAAATAAGTATTATCGATCTCCGGTCAAGTAAGGTACAATTTAAATTTTTGTGCAGCTCAAATAAACTAAATCACGTGAAATTTAATCTATGACATTGACAACAAATTAATTTCACTTGAGTGTCGTACGTAGGACCTCAATCCTGAACGGATAATGGACTTTGATCAACTGAAGTTTTTTATGTATCAATGAGTGAGAACAAATCGCTAATAATATCTCGATTCCTGGGAAATTAAAGTAAGACAATGGGGGAATTTATGATGGACACATAAATTTGAGCTCAATAATTCGACATTGATTGTTGAATTAAAGTTGTGATATGATTACATGGACCGTTAGATGGAAAATGGGACTTGGGAGATTTATGTATATTTGAGAAAGGATGCTTCGGTTATTTTAATATTGTTCCGAAAATTAGAAATGATCGAAAAGAATAATATGTAAGAGCGATAAGTCATGTGATATAATTCAGCTTCGATAACTTCAATTTGACCGAGAATGAACTACTAAAAATATGTACTTATTACATTATTCATTTTATCTAAATCTACTAAAGAAGGGCTAAGTCTAGAGAAAGAAAAGAGAAAGCCAATACTTTTTTACCGTAACTCCATGGGTTCAGCTTTCAACACCAAATCTCTTGTTGAGCAGTGACGGATCCAATATTGAAGGTCAACTAGGGTGGCTGTTGACCGTCAATGGCCGTAATAACTGGATTGTTTATTAATGTTTAATTTAAAAATATTAAAAAAATCTTCCGTATATATGTAAATGCATCAAAACGTAAAAAATCATATACATATAAAAATTATAATTCAACACAACTTAAAATAATGAAAAATATATATGATACATAATTGTAAAATGAAAATGTAGCATTTTGTTAATAATATTCTGCCAAATATTGGCACAATCAATTTATTATAAAAAAGGTGAAGAATTTAAGAAATAATTAACATGAAAAAAATATCAAAAGCTCTCCAGTGCTGAAACATTCAAAGGATATGTTTCAGCAATAAGTATAATTATGTTAACCCTAAAATCTCAAGTGATCCAAATTTTCCCAATTTGATTAATAAGTATAATTATTTCCCAAAAGCACTTAAAACAAAGGATATGTAAAGGTGAAAAAATGTTCATTCTTTAATTAATTCCCTTGGAAATGGAAAATGTTACGGTTTACCGAAGAGCAAGCGTGAAGCTGGACGATGTTGGCGGGAGTCGGGGCTGTGACAGTGCGGCTACGGGAAAAAAGGGAGCCGGGAGGTAGAAGGTTTGGCTTATGTGTTTTTTGAAAATGTGAGAATAATTGAATTTGGCTTCTATGGGCTATCGACTTTTATTTCCTTTGCAATTCCTAATGGGTCAATTGTTTTTTTTTTTTTTTATTTCAAAAAAAAAAAAATGTGATATTATTATATTTAATTAATAAATATATTTAATTAATTAACTAAAACTTGATTTTTGCATTAGTAAAACTTTAAATCTGATTTTTGAATTGGTGTAAACCAAACACCTTAAATATGATTTTTTCCCCCTTTTTTTTTTCCTTTGTTTTTGTTTAGCACTTGGCAGATTGGGCATTTAAAAAAAAAAAAAAAAAACCCAACAAGAAAAGACCCAAAATCTTAAAAAAGGAAAAAAAAGATGGCCTAGATATAGTATCCTCTTCCCCATTTCTTCTTCCCTGTAGTATTTGTAACTGAGTAGGTCTGCTGCAGGCTCGCAGCTATAAATTTCGATAGATCCAACCTGCACGGCCGCTCCCCCTCGTCGGATACTGAATCTGTCACTGCTGTTGAGCATTCACTAAAAGTGGAAATAGCTCCAACTCTAACAATCAATGAATTGACAACATGTGTTACAATAGAAATCCACCTAGGACACCAAAACCAAACACCAAGTCTCAAGAATCAAAACAAGTATCTCCCAAACAAGCTCTGATCAGTACCACACATGCTCCTTGTACGACGATTTTATACCAAGAAGGAATCACTAAACACCTATTTATGATTTATAAAAATCAAACGAACAATTAATTTCGAGATTGATCTACATAAACGAGCTACCATATCCTCTTAAATGTATCATAGTTCATTACGATTGCATCTTTTATATTAGACTCCAATTTAAGGATGATTAATGTTCTTGTAGATTTTACTACTAATGTGCATGCTTGCCTACAAGAGAAACTTAGCCCATGTTTGGTACACATTAAAAATTTTATTCTCATTTTCAACCACACATTCTTCAATAAAATAATATTTTCTATCACATCAATAACTTTTCCTAGTGGCATTTGTACAACAAAACGCCAATATAATCCACCATATTTGGAATTTTTGTACACACTTCGAGGATGGTTTAATGACTTCAACCCTAACCCTTGTGCCATTGGTGGGTGTGTCATGCGAGCCCACCATGGCCTTGAAAGGCCACGAAGCTTTATTTTCATTTGGCCCCTGGTCGCTATATATGTAAGTGTCTATATTGTCACCATTACACTCAAACATGCACCTAATTTTACAATTAAATTATTTGACGTTATTTTTCAGAAAAATAAATAAATTATTTCCCACCAATTATTTTACAACCACGCCAACGAGGTACAATTACTAAGAATGTTTTTCAGAATCTAAAATTCGTTGATGTAGATAATCAAGAAACTCTTCATTCATCTATAAAATTATAGGAGTCGGCTTTCATCCTTGCTTCCTCTCATAGGCAAGTACTTCTATGAAGTTCGAGATGCTTCACAACTAATTTAAATTTAGTAGTTTTTGACCATATAGGGTGTATATACACTTTACGTACTTTATTTTTCAAATTTACAATTTAATATGGTAACAAAATGAGTAATTATACATCATAGTTCTTATTAACTGCACCAAATTTTAATGCAAGTAAAGCACTTAAATTTTACTCATTTTTGTATTGATATCTTCAACTTTTTTGGTTACCTTTTTTTTATTTTTTCAACCTTCAATTAATTAATACATCCATTATTTGATAAGATTTTTATCCAAAAATTATGTTAACATGGGGAAAATATTTTATCGAACTTATGTAATTATTGTTTGTCTTGCATATTTAAAAATAAAATACAAATGACATATTATTATTTTTATTTCATTATAAATGATTTTTTGATCGTCGAATATGTGTTAATAGAAAATAAGGTTGAAATTAAAATATGAGGAAAGGAGTTGGAAACATAAGTACGAAAATGATCAAAATTTAAGTACTTTCACTTTAATTATAATGTGGTGTAGTTAATAAAAAATGATGTTTGTGAATATATTTACCTTACAAAAAAAAAAAAAACTTACAAATTTACCATTAAAAATAGTTAAATGAATGGAATAAACCTAAATACACATAATTGAAAAGAACAAATGACACTATTTGTATTACATAATACAAATCTTTACATACCATTTTCTTTTAACTATTTTTTTACTCTACATATAGAAATTCAATTACTATTTCATTTTCATCTAAAAAATTAATTTTTTCTGATTCATTACTCACTCCATAAGCATGTTCAAAAGTGTTTATAAATAGATTAATTGATTATTTTTAATTTTTTATTCATTGAACAGACATTATTAATTAAAAGATAGCAATTAAGAAGTTCTATTTTTACACCATGTTGGAAGAATTAATGTAGTTTTTCCACATTTGTCAAAATCTCATGACAAAACCACCGTTTAAAGATATTTAATGAAAAATCAATAATGATATGTTTGATAAGCACCATTTTTCAAAGAAAATGGAAAATATTTTCATCTTTCCCACAAAGTAGCTGTTTGATGGCCAAAATTGTTCCTATAAATCATTTTGCCAGCCGCTACTCCACGAGCCAATTTTCCTTCAAATCAACGAAATTGATTTCGTTCAGTTTTTGTGGATTTTTATTTTTCAGTTTTTTTTTTTGGGCAATTGAGAAAAATTCTAGACAAAATGGTAAAAAAAATTATCAATTTTATGGACAATTTTCATGCAAAATAAAGCTAAACGAACAGTATTCGGTATGATATTTTTTTTTTTTGGCAATTGGAACAAATGCTAGACCCAATGGTAAAAAAAATTATCACTTTAACGGACAATTTCTATGAAAAACATAGCCAAACAGATACCAAACTTCAACATTTTTCAAATGAAAAATTATACCAATCAAACACAATTAATTACAATTCCCAATAAAACAATTTTTAGGCAATTCAATTCCCTATAATTTATTTTCTTTCCACCAAGTTTTCACATTCGCAATCAAACGGACCCTAATTGAAAAACAGTATGCAAAATGCTAGATATTGTAAATTATATTGTGTGATTTGTTATGTTTTTTATGTACATTTATAATTCTTACAAAGAGCCTTTTGTGACCATCATGCAAAATATAATATATAAAACGTGAAATTATAAAATAAGGTATGAATAATGTAATTACACTATATATATGGTTTATTTTGTAATTTTCCTGAAATTTACTTACAAATTTGAAATAATTTTTTTTTATCAAATTACCAAGTTTATATTAAACCTAAGAACCAAAATGATAATTTCAATACTTCCACCCCAACTTGTTTAAGTTGAATAAACAAAGGAGCCACTATTAGTGGATGACAAACCCTAATTCTTTTAGCCATTATTCTCACATATCATGACAAAGTGGAATTCTTGGACAACCTTAACTTTATGCCCCAAAGGAAAAGTTTCACTTGAATTGATTTTCATACTTCAGTGTACTAAAATTATATTAATCATATAATCACTAATATAATAATACTTTGAGAAATTAACCATCATATAACTATTTTGATTTCTTACATCGAAAAAAAAAAAAAAAAACTAATCTTCTGGTCAACCTTAAAGTTTTTTTTTAATCTTTTATTTATTATTGAATAAATCTAAGTGTACAATATTGGTTGACAACAATAGTTGACAACCACGTGTTGTCAAAATCATAATATGTGACGTAGAAAACAATTTTTTAAAATAGATAAATATGATGCTGTCAAATAGGATATTGTCAACTAATATTATTAATTAATATTGTACATGTAGTATCATGATTTTTTATTATTTGGTCATTCTCACAAAATTTAGGGCGTGTTCGGTAGAGATTAAAATCAGATTAAAATTGAAAAATTAATCGTTATTATTGACTTTTATTAGACGAATGTAATTCAATAACGATCACATTTTTAATTTTAATCGAATTTTAAGCACGACGGAAGTAGTCCTTATCCCTCGTAATTATTAATAATTTACAGCCTAGAAAGCAGAGACTGGGAGAAAGAGAACTAGACAGACGCAGAGTCAATTCCTCAAAACTTCTCTTCGCCTCTAAGTCAAATTTGAGAAAATTGAAAAAAGGTCGAATAATCGTATTGTAATTTTGATCTAATTATCAACAATTTCTTTGAAGATTTTGAATTTTTGTATATAATTAGGGCTCCAATTTTGATCAAATCAGAGCTCAACTTCTGGTACACATATACGTATATATAAATATAAAATACATCGATACATTGAGAGAGTTAAGAAAGGGGAGGGGGAGTTGGGACTAGGGGAGATGTTGTCGAATCATTTGCAGAATGGGATGGAGACGGCTAAGTTGCTGTGGTCGCGGCTGCCGAATTCCGATGCGGAGGAAGACGGAGAGGCCGCTGAAGAGCTCGGCCGATACCAGAAGAGTGATGGCACCTCCGTCGAGAGCCTTGACTATGAAGTAATTGAAAATTACGCCTATCGACAAGAACAGGTATTCTAGGCATACACTTAGATATGCTTTTTTTTGCCTTCTCAATTAAATATGTCAGGTTGTTGCTTAACTCTGAATTTACCTTTCTCAATTTGCAAATCAGATGCTATTTGTTTGGTGGGGGGACTTTTACTGGTTAGCTGAGTTTCTATTTTGAGGGATATTCATTTAATTTTGAGAGATCCGAGTAGTGTTTATAAAGATCTTTTAGTTGGAAGACTAGATGGTCTGATACAATCAAGCTGAAAAACATGTAACGAACGCCCATTGCAAACATATTTATGTTTAATTTATATGTTTATATTGGTGACACTATTAAAGTTGTTACTTCTTGTCCCCTGGTTAAACGACGAGGGTTTTATTGTTTATTCAGCTGGTTTCTTTGGGAAAAAATAATTTTTGTAATTTATCAAATCACGGGGGATAACACCGATAGAATATAAAATGATTCAAATTTGAAAGATGGACAGCTTAGAATTTAAAACTATTAGCTTTAGAGAACCATCAGTTAGAATGAAAAGGTCGTGCATGACAGTTACAAAGAATGGAGGGCATGATGATTACCATTTTCTTTATAATGTTTCTGGTTTTATTATGATGGTTGGGCTGGTATTCTGAATGGCAGGCAAAGAGAGGAAAACTCTATACGGGATATAGTGTGGCGGTGAAGTGGTTCTTCGCTTTGCTAGCTGGGATTGGTGAGTTCCAAAACTTTTGCGATTTGGATTTTTCACAATGACTTTTAACCTGTAATTTACTAACACTTTCTGTCTTCTCGCTTGCAATGTTGAGTTTTTGGATTTTCAATATAATATTTATGACATAGTTGATGAAATTCATAGGTTTATGCAATTCTGAAGGGCTTGTTAATTGTCGTGAAGTTAATACTAGATATTTTAATTTGTATCGCATGTATCTGGACGTTAAAGCTTCTTGCTACACTATAGGGACTAGTGATGTGTTGTGAGACAAACTTAGGCATTTTTGTTAATTCTGTATACGATAAGTTCTTGTTCTTCTTGAATTAAAGTTTTCATGTGGGATAACATGCTTGTTTCGTATATGGTTCCTTGTTATTTCTTCCCTTACTCTGGAGCCATGAGTTTTAGATTGTAATGAAGAGGGTGATAATTGGGAACAATGTTTAGAAAGGTTCAATAGGTTATCGAGGCCTTTAAATTTCCTTAGCAAGTACAAGTACCTTCTTTGAGTTTTCTTATTTCTACTACGTCATTATCAATCAAGAAAATATCATGTAGTACACTATGAGGATTGTGATGGTACCCCAAACTGAGTGCTTGAAGAACATAGTGTGACCATTTGATTTTGTGAATATCCAGGCTTCTAATGGATTCAGAATATGAAACCAGGCCCTAGATAGCTATAATAGGACAACACGTGAAGATGTTTCAAATCGACACACCTTAACTTTCTCAATTCTCAATCCTTGTGGTTGTTGCATGTGCACTTCCTCTTCAAGCCCCCTATCGAGGAATGCATCTTAACATCATGTTGGTGGACAAACGACCCCAAATTGGATGCAATTGGAAGCAATAGCATTTGCGTTCCCATTGATAGCAGAAGAAAAGGTTTTCTTTGGTAGGCAATACTCTAAGTGTACCCTCTTGCAACAAATCTACATGTATCTTTTGACTATCCCATCAGCCTTATGTTTAAAAATAAATACCCTTTTGCGACCTGCAAGAGTCTTCACACTTTGGTAGGTCTATCAATTGTCAAGTGTCCTCATCTCTTGTGTTGCTGCAATTTTCAGGAATAGATAGTAGATACACTATTATGACTAGGAATACTTGCTGCTTCCATTTCCTTGGCATTTAGATCTAAGTTATTGCTTCATGTAGAATGATAATAACCTGCATGTTTCATCCTTTTTGATGAGCCACCTAGAAATGAAGCTCAAGGTGTGGTTGCTGGATTTCCTCTAGAGCATGTATGGTGGTCATGGTTAATATCACCAAATAGTTCGAAAATTACAGGATAGGCAATGTAAACTGTAAAGGGTACCTCTTTTGAACGGTAGGCGGCGAAAGAGTTTCCCGAAACAGATAGTCCTTGTGCCTGAAGAGAAGTTTGAGAAAATACAACTGGTTTTTGAAGAAAGATTCCTTATATGATATCGTAGCAATTATAATCTTTTTGAGTAGGAGAGTATCCCAAGAAGACACATTTGACACTTCATGGATCTATTTGACTTCTAAATGAATGTGCACATGAATGAAGGCCATTCCATGAATAATTTAAGGGGGAGAGAATGAAAGAATTGACAATAGATTTTAATGGAGGAGTTTTAAGGCATATGTAAATTTAGACTGCGGGTATGCATATGATTTGTATCAAATAAGAGTCTGCAAAAACCACTTCTCCCTAAAAGTGAGTGTGTATACAAAAAAATTAAGGGATTGATTGCCAAAATTCTACATTATTCTGTTTTCATTTTTTCACAAATTTTGACCATGTTGAGAAAATTTAATTCTTGATTTCATTTATTGGGAGAGAGAGGTGAGGACTAGTCTTTATATTCCTTTTCCCCTTCCACACTTAAAATGATTTCAAAGAAAAAAATCCTTATTGGCCCATGCGCAAGATTCAACATGTTCTGGGGATGCTTTTCTTTAATCTGTTTTCCTAATTTGTATTTTCCACGAAATTCTTATTTTTACTTGAGAGTTTGCCAGCATATGGAGAATTTAAGTTTTTGTGGCTCATCACTGCTCATTGATTTTTGTAAACCATTTCATTTTGTATTTCATTGCCGTCTCTCCATTCTCCCCAGCCCCTGAGAAAAACAAGTAAACACCAAACAAAAGGATAAAAAAAGGTTACTTAACACACTTTCCATTTGCATCTAGGTACTGGATTAGCTGCTGTTTTCATCAACATTTCTGTCGAGAATTTTGCTGGATGGAAGTATTCGTTGACATTTGATATAATTCAAAAGTCTTACCTGGCCGGATTCTTGGTATATATGTTGATCAACCTGGCTCTTGTGTTATCTTCTGTATATATTATCACAAACTTTGCACCAGCAGCTGCAGGATCTGGAATTCCTGAAATCAAGGGTTATTTAAATGGTAAACATCAATGGTTATCTTTTTTTACCTCCTTCCAAGTCAAATTGCAGGTTGGAGCGATTTGAATTTTGAGCTGTTGCTGATTTTCATTTAAATGTGCAGGAATTGATACACACGGTATACTTCTGTTCCGAACTTTGATTGGGAAGGTACGATGGCATATTGCAATCACTTTCCTTATTGTTTATGACTGTGATGTGAATGTATAATCAGTATTATGTGCATTCTTTTTTGTCATAGATCTTTGGAAGCATAGGTTCAGTGGGAGGTGGCCTAGCCCTTGGCAAAGAAGGTCCACTTGTACATACTGGTGCTTGTATTGCTTCCTTGCTCGGGCAAGTATGTAATGATTAGAAGATATGATCTTATCGAGAATCATGAATCTGTTGCAATTTAAGAGGGTGTCCAGTAGTGACCACATTTAATTTCTATGTTTGGAATTAGTGAAGAGAAATTGCATCTAAATTTTGTGCAACGTCCTATTGAGCAACTTTTATGAGTTCGTATTAATTAGCTCCCACTATCACATTTTGTTTTAAGCAATTTTTGTTCGACATTGCTATGTCTTTGTGTTTCCTTGCAAGCCTAAAATTTATCCTTTTATGCATAAATGCAGGGTGGATCAACAAAATATCATCTTAGTTCAAGATGGTTACAAGTTTTTAGGAGTGAGAGGGATCGTCGTGATCTTGTAAGTTAATGATTGTGATCTGGTGATTCTAATAGTATTTATTAAATCTGTTTTTTTACACTTGTTTTAGTGTGTCTTATTCTGTTGCCTTTCTTCCTTTTTCATGCTCCATTTTTCTTGCTTTTGTGTTGGGACATAGCTTGTTATGCACCGTCTAGTTTTTCTTGCATTTTCGATTCTAGTATCTTCTTTGCAAATACATTCTTTATTGAGGGCCTCTTTCACTTCTCTTTCCTAACATTTTTTGCAGATTTTGTGCTGACTTCCTTTTAGCCTTTAGTTCCAGAAATTGTAATATAACATGGCATTATGGTAGTAATTGTTTAGCATGGAAGGGTGGTTATGCCTATTTTATCAGAACACAGACAAAATTTTTGTTGGGGTGTAAAATAGACTGAACATATGTTCTATCCTACGAAGAACTGACACGCAATTTTTTGAAAACTTCAGAAACGATACGTCGCCGACACATTGATTAAAATATGATTTTTTAACTAATTTTAATTTAAGTGGAGGGTAAAATGGTAAAAAAAATACATTCACGTAAAATTTTACTTGTTGCTTTGTTGAAGAATAAAGCTGGAAAAAAAAAGTAAATTAAATATATGCTACAATTTTTTATTTTTTTTTTACAAAATGCATTTAATGTTATTAGGCCCAACAATGAAAAGTATATTGGTTTACGTCCACAAATTTTCATTTCCAGTCATCACGTTTCTTTACTTTCTTCTTTTCTTCTTCTTCTTCGCTGGTTCTTTTCTTTTTCTTCTTTCTTCTTCCTCAGTCTTCTTCTTCACAGTCTGCATTTCTTCTTCCAATTATCTGCATTTCTTCATCCCCGACATGCGTCGCCGACGTACCGGTGTCCGATACGACATGTCGGCGCCGGCAGCATGTCCGTGCTTCCCAGGTTTTACCTCTACTGGTGATGTATTCTAAAATGAGACTTCGAGCAGATACGTCGAGAAGAATTGCTATTGCTCAACACTTAAAATTGACCTGTGTACCTCTTATATGGACCTCTAAAAGATATATAAGACTGCTATATCCAGATGTCTCTCTTTAAAAAGAGGTTGTAATAATATAATGCCTCTGAAAATTGATCATTTTTCATTGTTTAATGTTTTGAAAAGGTCACCTGTGGATGTGCGGCAGGAGTGGCTGCTGCTTTTAGAGCTCCAGTCGGCGGTGTATTGTTTGCGTTAGAAGAAGTGACGTCATGGTAATTTTTTCTCTTGTTAATGCCTTAATGGTCTAAGCTTTATGAGAATTAGAATGTAATACATCTATTACATGATCTTAAGCTGATTACCTTAGCAGTTGGGGTTTCTATTGTTCAATAGTTTGTAGATTTTGGACTTGGGCATAACCTAATGATTCATCCTGGGGATTTAATATTTAGAACATATTATTGAGAAAGTTAAGGAGAGACTTTATTGAATGGGAAGAATAATGAGATATTGACCGAGAACTTTCTTATCTGAACTTTTGACATTAGCATGTTTTTGCATATGGTACATAAATTGGTAGAAGTCATTCTTGGATTTCGGTGACATATTGTGCATCAGCTCATGCACACTATGAAATACATATGCAAATAAATGATGAATGCTGAACTTTTTGTAGATGTGGGCATATCTTAAATAGTCTGATGGGTTCATCTGTTTCTATTAATTGTAATATGTTGTTTTTGTTACATTCAATTTAAGGTGGAGGAGTCAACTTATGTGGCGTGTCTTTTTTACGTCTGCCATTGTGGCTGTTGTTGTACGAACAGCAATGGGATGGTGTAAGAGTGGAAAGTGTGGGCATTTTGGCTCTGGCGGATTCATTATATGGGACGTCTCAGAGTAGGATCTGAACCTTGTTCTGCTTTTCATCTTTGTATCTTTATCTGATCTCTACATTGACTTTTTTTGCGAGCCGTTGCTTGCCTTCTAACTAAGATCTATTTTAGTGGTCAAGAAGATTACTCGTTTCAGGAGTTGTTGCCAATGGCTGTTATTGGTGTAATTGGGGGTCTTCTTGGTATGTAAAAGTATACCCAAGTGACATTATTTTCTGAAAATGTTTGAAAGAAAGGTTCTTGGTGATGTGATTTATCCTGAATCTTAACTCTCTCTCTCTCTCTTTTAATTACTCTCAGGAGCACTATTTAATCAGCTTACAATTTACATAACTCACTGGCGGCGAAATTACTTGCATAAGAAAGGGAACCGTGTCAAAGTAAGTTCACTAAATGAGATAAGCATGTGGACTATACGTGTTATATATTTGCAGTAAATGATTGCAAAATCTGACTTTCTTTGCTTAATGTTACAGATCATCGAAGTGTGTATTGTCTCTGTGATAACCTCAGTCATTTCATTTGGATTACCGCTTTTTCGAAAATGTACGCCATGCCCTGAAGCAGATCCTAATTCTGGTATTGAATGTCCACGTCCACCAGGAATGTATGGCAATTATGTCAATGTAAGATCTATGATCATAACTGGTCTAGTTCATCATCATTTGAAGATTTTTTGTCAGATTTATGCAAAATCATAGGTACAGGAGATCTGTTATCGGATCTCAAAAAGGAATTTTTACACGTTTCCTAAATCATGAAGTTTCAATATTCATGTTGGTTTTTATATGTTGAAAAGGATAAGTGCAAGCATTAGGTCATTTTTGAGAGCTCCAATCATATTGCTTGGCATTGGTCATCACGCTTTAGCTTAGTCCATTTTCTTTTTAAATGTCTTTATAATCACACTTGTACTTTTATGCATCTACAGTTTTATTGCAGTAACAACAAGGAATATAACGACCTCGCAACCATATTTTTTAATACTCAGGTTTACTGAAATTTACCCCATATATGTGTATATATATATATGGACTTTTTATTATTTTCCATGGATACTTTGGTTGTCTTTGCTAATGTAGTCTCTATATATATGCAGGATGATGCCATAAGAAATTTGTTCAGTGCAAAAACAGTTCATGAATTTAGCGCGCAAAGCCTGCTGACATTTTTGGTATTGCATCCTCATCTGAGATCACTATTCTTTTGGCATTTATTGTATTATGTGTGTAGTATCTCATCTCTGAGAATTGCCAAATACCTTTGGTCGGACAAAGGATGATTGTTTTCTATTAAGAAATCCAATTTGGAAATTTTTTGACGAGCAATTTGACGTTGAAGCCTCAATGCAAAATATTTATGTTGCTTAAAAATTGTTCTAAAGGAAAATCTAATGTACCTAAAAAAGGTGATTAGGTCGAGTAATTATTTTCTTGAAACGTTGAGATATCATATCAGCTTGGTTCCAGTTGGCTTACTTTATTGAGAATTTTTTTATCATTTTGTTGTCAGTGAGAAAAATAGAAGTAACTTGCAAACCAATCTTTCTATACGTCTGTGAAACTTGTTACCATCAACTAGATCTTATGTCCTTGTGCACATGATTAATTATTCTTCTACCTTGCTTTTTCGTTCAGGTTATGTTTTACGCTCTAGCTGTGGTGACCTTCGGTACTGCTGTTCCAGCTGGTCAATTTGTTCCTGGAATAATGATAGGCTCAACCTACGGGCGGCTTGTTGGCAAGTTTGTTGTTAGTTTCTATAGGAGGCTGAATATTGAAGAGGGAACGTAAGTTCCCTTTCTCATTTAATTAAAACATATTAAAGTTGTTGACACATCATTTTTGAAACTCTAACATGATTGTGGTGATAGCAATGGAGCATACAATCCTTTATGATGTCTGATATGTCCATGTTGTTGGAATTTTTAGATATGCTCTTTTAGGAGCTGCATCTTTTCTTGGAGGCTCAATGCGGATGACTGTTTCTCTTTGTGTAATCATGGTTGAGATTACAAATAATTTGAAGCTCTTACCACTTATCATGCTGGTTCTTCTTATATCAAAGGTGTGAAATTTTAAGTCTAATATTTTTCTGCCCTGGATGTTCCATCTCATACTCAAAATTTTACCCTCTGTAGGCTGTTGGTGATGCTTTCAATGAAGGCTTCTATGAAGAACAAGCTCGACTCAGAGGCATTCCCTTACTTGAATCAAGACCAAAATACCAAATGCGGAATATGACTGCAAAGGAGGCATCTGGGAATCAAAAGGTGGTGGTCATTATAGTGCTCTACAAATTTAGTTGTCTTTATTAATGCCTAAATAACATAAGGCGTTCCTCTTGAATGTGCAAAGAAGGATTTGAACAGAAATGCTTGTTTAGTTTTTCCTTCAATTTGTTGGAGGTCTAAAATTTGAAAATACTGTGACCCTTTTTCTTAACAAAGATTTGTAAAAGAATTACTATTTTTTGTAAGCTTCCAAATTCTGATCTCCCTAATACGTGGCATGCTATATAGTTCATTTTGCCCTTGTTTCTGCTCCATTAAACCAAAAATAGATTTTTTCAAAACTCATTTTTAACACCACATTCTTCAATAAAATAATATTATACGTAAATCCAAAAACTTTTCCTTACTTTATAAATACACGTTTTCCAAAATACATTTTTCCCAAAACCTCGTTAAAATGGGGCCTGAACAAGGGCTTCGAAAAATGCCTTACCTGGAAAACTTGTCAAAACGCAATTCTGTTATCTTGTATCCTGACGGTACCCTAAATTTTTCATTAAGTAAATTTGTGATTACTCTTATTACAAGGTTCATAGTTCAATACATGGATTTTTGTTCTTCTTAATTGCCTTGGACTTTCTCAGCCAACTAAATGTTCTACATCATGTAGGTGGTCTATTTTTCTCGTGTTGTCAAGGTTGCCGATGTTCTTTATATTTTGAGAAGTAACAATCACAATGGCTTTCCAGTGAGTCGAAGTTTCTGTTGCTCTAGATTACTGTCTGAATATTGGAGCTTTAACTAATATTTCTTCTTCCTTCCCATTTAGGTCATTGATCACACAAGAAGTGGAGAAACACTTGTTATTGGTCTCATACTACGAAGGTTAGATATCAAACTTTGTCAACTTTTTAATCTTGTCATCATTCGTAAGGAACATAGAATCAAATGACATTGATGTGTTGCGATTTGCTATTCGATTGAAATTGGTTAACTTGAAGTACTTGTTTCGCTGCTGCAGCCATTTATTAGTGCTTTTGCAGTCAAAGGCCGATTTTCAACATAGTCCACTGCCCTCTGATTCAAGAAGTGGAACTCTGCCAATCAGGTAAATGGAGGGGTGATTTTTTCCAGTCTGCTCATTGATTTACTGAAAGAAAGGGTGACTAATAGTAAGTGGGTCCTGCAAATTGCAGGCACAGTCTCACAGAATTTGTTAAACCAGTTTCCAGTAAGGGAATATCTATACATGATGTTCACCTAACTCCAGATGATCTGGAAATGTACATTGATCTTGCTCCGTTTTTGAACCCCTCTCCATATGTTGTTCCTGAAGACATGTCATTAACGAAGGTGACAATTATTATCAGTTAGTTTGTTTTATATTTTAATTTGCTAGATTTGTAATTAGGTTCAAATGATTGCTTAGAATATTCCACGCTGTTTTGATGATCCAGGTATATAATTTGTTCCGTCAACTAGGACTAAGACATATACTTGTTGTTCCGCGTGCATCTCGTGTTATTGGAATGATTACGAGAAAGGATTTGTTAATAGAGGTACTTTGACTGTTCAATTCTCGTCGATATATTCGAGCGTTCTGCTCTGTGATGATTAGGAAAACACATTCTTTCTTTGCAGGATAATGAAGATTCAAATGGTGTAGAGCTTCAATCCACTAGTGTAAGGTCTCTAATGCTACTTTACTCATGTCATGAGTCAACTTGCACAGCGTCTTGATAATGACTAGTCCATTAGATGAGGTTTATGTATTGTGCATTAGGATCATTAAGAATAAGAAAGAACTTGCATTTATTTTTGTGATGTGTCGATAAGTCAGTATAATGTAGATAGCCACTTGCATTCTGGTTTAATTCTAGTCAGAGCATCATCAACTTCCAGAGGCCTCTGTTCTTGGTTTTCTGCTAGCTGATTGCAAATACTAGTGTTACTAAAAAGTTTATATTATGTATTGGTGCCTAGAGCATTATCTTATCGGATGTCAAACTTTTTTCTCTAGGCAGTCACTCCAGTATTCTTTGCAAAATTTTGTTGCTCGAGTAATGATTAACATGTGAAGCTACTTCATTTATCTACGTATTTGTTGCAGGACGACAATCTTATAGTGGTGAACCTACAAATTAATTTTTTTTTCTTTGCTTTGGACTTACTGCTCGAAGTTATAAACTAGTCTATATCTGGAGTTCATGATCGGTTTTGCCTTCTGATTTTAATATATTTCTCCCTTTTACGCCTGCAGAGCTGAGGAAGGTGACAGAAGAAAGTATAGGAGGAAAATAAATGCAGGACAACCACTGCTCGATGGTCTTCTAGTTTAAAGTTAGCAGTGTCACTGATGATACTGCGGACTATGTTTCTTCGTCTTCCTGTTTTTTAACTGTTAAAGTGTAGGTTTTATTCTTTTTTAATTTCAAAAGTTGTACTTGGGTTATTTTAGGTAAAGTATATATATTGTATTATTGATTATTGCCCCTTCTTAGTTCTTACTGGGGCAAAAAAGGAGAAATTCCCCCATTTTATCAGATGTCACGACTCACAAGCATGCTCCAAATTCTTACCCCCCCCCCCCCCCC